>VNJR01001659.1:0-154659 GCA_008042585.1 Drosophila punjabiensis
ATCAAAAAGATCACCGGAAATATTCTTGAAGCAACCATTTTAACTGGGAAGTTTAAAGGAAATGTGGTTCTGTTGATACCATACCTTTTAAACGGCTACAGTTTCCAATTCGTTTAGCTTTTGCCATGACAATAAATAAGTCTCAAGGCCAAACAATGTCCATTTGTGGTTTGGATTTGGAAAATCCATGTTTTTCTCATGGGCAACTATATGTTGCATGTTCACGTGTTGGGAAATCGTTATATCTATTTATGTTAGCTAAAGACAGGTTAACCAAAAATATTGTGCACCGATTAGTGCTAAATTAAATTGAATTTAAAAGAACTTATACTTTATAATAAATATTACTGTTCAAGGTTTAATATGTTTCCTCATTGTTTCCTACAAATAATAAACATGACAAAACAAAGTTTGCCAGGTCACCTATAATTAGTTCGGGCCCAGCAAAGCGGGTCGGGTCTGCTAGTTAACAATACGAAATAAAATGGCAAAGAGGCAAAAGAGCCAATTTGTCCGTAGGCCGGATATGAGGGAAGGTCTTAAGTCTCCGTAGGCCATAATTTATGTGATCCCCCGCATGTGAATAAAAGCCGGAAATTCAAAGAAAACAAAGGCACACACACTTTCGAAGCCGAAAATTGCAAATAAATGAGAATGACACTGACTCTGCTCCTACGAACCATTCCCTTACATTGTCTAGACTTCCGTCGAGACTCTGAGTCTGAAAAGCTCACCCTTCGATGCGTTGGCAAAATTAAATGGAGGAAGCCAACGCACTTACAGATACTTAAGAGCATCCGGCAGCTGCAGTTAAAAAAATATATATTCAGGAGACAGGAGAAGCTTATGGCGAGCAACGTTCAGGCCAAATGTTAATAAACATTAATTGCACAACATTCGCCATGAATGCTGTTGCCAAGGCCTGCGTACAGATTTTTATTACAGCCATAAAATAATAAACAATGAGGATTGGTAATGCTCTTACAGAAAACTGCAGAAAATACAGCCTTAAAATATATAAATAAATGCCTAGATGAACCTTTAAATTCTCTTAATATTTCTACTATAAAAATTATTATTTCCCTTTAAATGCTTCATTTTCTAAAAGTCTCAAGTACACCGCAGAGTTTTTATTAATTTTGCAACTCCACAATTTCTCCTTTATTTTTGTTGCCAAGCCAACAAGCTCATTCCCATTCACTACATTTTTTGTTCCATAAGAGCATTTAAACTTCGATCCTTCAACGGCAAGGAATTACAACAACTACCAAAAAATTACACAAAAAAAATAAGAAAAAAGAGAAAAAAAGCGGAAACACGAGGAAAAATCCTTCAATTTTTATTTCTTTCCCTTTACCTCATTTTTTTGTGTCTTTTGTCTTTTCGTTTTACAGTTGAGCGAATTTTCTTTTAATTAATTTTAAATGAATGTCGTCCGTTTTGGCGCGCTGCAAACTTTCGCAGGACTCGCAGGACTCCACGGGTTAAGGTGAACTCGGAGGGAGGGCCGGTTCAGATCGGAGGCAACTTTGGTGGACATCGTTGACTTTTAGCTTAATTAGCTTTCGGACGAGCAGCGTTTTTCGTGGAGTGAAGAGAGAGAGCAGAGTTCAGTCTGGTTAGCTCCTGATTCGGCGCCAGCAGAAGGTCCTTCGGCAGGAAGGGGGCTTCCTCCTCCGAAAACAACAACGTGCGGCAATTAAATATTGCATTCTGTGGCAAGGGCTTCGAAACAATACTGCCACTGATGACGTCACAGAGTGTGCACTTGGCTGAGGCATGAAAAACAAAGAATAAGAGAGGAAAAACCAGGGGCTTTTCCAGACAGACAAAAAGAGGAGATAGTCCGACTGGCACTGAGAAAATAATTGCTCTTGTGAGGGATTAAGATCATAATTGGGATTAACATTAAAGAGAATATTTTAAGACAGAAAATTGTTAGTTTGTGATTTTAAAAGCTATTAAAATTGTGTCTAAAAATATGAAATGGAAAAGTTAGGTCCTTAAAATTGTAGAACTTAAATTTTGAACAATACTTTTAAATATAATTTCTTTGGATTTAAAGTAAGCCTATTTTTCCGGTTGTCCTTTTGCAAATAGTATTTTCTTCTTTATCTTCTTTAAGTTAGTCTTAAGTTTAGGTCTTAGTTATGGCTTAAAATCCGTAAACCTTTATTTTATAGTTTTTATTTAAATTTCAAATTTTCTTGCTTATAAAAAACATTGATTCCTTAATAAATGAGCAGCTTGACGCTTTGTTTCTATTTTCTGTCTGTGGAGACAAACAGATGATGATGATGTCCTGTTTTTGTATACAGCATGTTGTCCTTTTGTGTGCATTGCCTTTTGCGCTTTTATGCAAGTTTGTTGTTCTCCCCTGTTATTGCTTTTGTTGCTGCTTTTTGTTGTTGCTGCAATTGTTGCAGCAATGGTTATTGCTGTTGTTGCTGGCGTCACAGCATGTGGCAAGGCTTTTGTTGCCGCTGTCGCTGCTAGCAAAAATGTTTACTTGTTTTCCTTGTTTTTAACATTTTTAATACCGTTTATAAGAGGAGGGAAAAAAGGGTATATTGTTTTTTGAGGGAGATAATTAGGGAATATATAAAATAATATTTATAAAATAGTTCCCGTTTTTTTAAGGAAAATAATTAGAAATTTACTTGTTCTGTATTTTCTATTCAAACCTTTAAAAAAATTTATAGGTATTAACAAGTTGCTAAGATATCTGAGGCATGTCTCAGCTATTTTATATTTAAGAAAATATTTTATTGAATATTAAAATTACAAAATGAACAAATTACTAAGTGTCCCTCTGTCGAATTTTAACTTCTTTTAACTTTTCCTACTAATTTCTTTTTTTGTCATCTGCTCCTGTTGTTATTTCCGCTGTTTTTGTTATGTTTGTCGTCACTCGTTTGTTTCTGTTTTGTGTTGCAACCGCCCCTCTTTTGAAAGCCAACCGCCAAACCCCTCTGAACATCTCCACTTTCAGTTCCACTTCCATCCCCTTTGGTATTTAACATTCATTTGGAATTGTCATGGCCCGCTGTTGGTGGACGGCTCCTTCCTGCTCGACGATTATGTTGATTGCAGCCGAGTTCCTGCCGCTTCTCTCTGTGTTGCAGTCCCCCGCATCCTGGCCGCACTCCTTATTGTTCAGCTAACTGAATGATGGCAACTCCCTTTCCTCACTCCGATTCCTAACTTTATGCCCCCGGGGTTTTTATCCACTCATTTAGCTTTTGTGCATTGACATCGCCGGGGCATAATGTTCATTATATCCTGTTGATCTGCTCTCCGAAAAAGGAAGTGGCTTGCGGAGCTAGAAGGGCGCTGCATGGATTTTAAAAGCAGACAGCCTGTCAATTGCATGCTTATGTCGAGCATAAAGCATAAAGCCGGCAGAGAACCCGTTCGCAAGCCCATAAATTGCTAAAGTTTTTGGCAGCTATTTCGAGAACATCTCTGTCAACCGATGGATGGGTTTTTCCCCCTTCTTTCCCTTAGTATATGTTTTCCCCAACTGCAGTGAGCACCCCTTCTCGTTGCTTTGGGCAAAAAATTTGCATTTTGGGCATAGACTCGTAATTTGATTTTTGACAAAACGCCAAAAACTTGTTTAGTTTTTGCTCTCACTTAAGTTTGGGTATGTGGATTTTTTGGAAAGGTGTAAAAGATGAGGAAAGGTTTGGAAAAATTATAGTTTTGGGGAAGTGTTTACAAAATTAGGGCAAAGAAAAGGGTAATAAACCTTTTTAAAAAATTTTGAGTTAATTATTTGTAAGCTTAATATAAATATTTTCAAAGTTTGAACAGCAAAGTTCAGCGTTATGAAACACACAAAAAAATTCAGGGAATTATTTTCAAAATTTTTTAATACATTTCTGAATTATTTACAACAAAGCTTGATTTCTTTAAATATGAATAAAAAATGACGTTTTTAAAGATTGTAAAGCAAGTTCAGGGTTTGAAAACACAGATAAAAATATAGGGCATTTTTTAAAAGTTTTTTAATACATTTCAGAATTACTTATTATATTTTTACCAACAAATATTTATAACAAAGCGTACTTTCTTTAGATTTAAATAAAAAATTACGTTTTTAAAGACAGTAAAAACGCTTTAAGTTTTTTAAACAAAGTATACAATAATTATTATTATTAATTTTTAATTTATTTATCCAATAATTGGAAAATATTAAAAATTATTTGAATTTAAAAACTCTTGTAACTCTTATTTCAGATTTTTTTTTAATTTATTAAAAATCAAACGTTAGAGCATTTAATTTTCTTTACAACTTTTACTCATATTTCCAACTTCTAGTTTTATTTATACGCGCAACTTCATTCGTTTTTCTCTGCAGCTCTTCAGATTTTTCGCCCCAAAATTTATATTGCATACTTTCCAGCATGCCGAATATTTGGCTTGCTTTTTGGAAAACTCGCCGCTTTTCCGCTTCTCCCTCTGCTCCCTTCGCCCGCCTTGGCAATTTTCCCAGTTTTCGGACAGAACGCTGCTTTATTTATATTTCAATTTTGATTCGTTTCTTGTCAATCAGTTGGACAAGCCCCCGCTTCCCTTTTTTCCCTTTTTATTTTTCCCAAAAAACTTCCGAAGGAGGCTAAAAATGCGGCTGTCTGTGGCTTTTCCACGAGCTGAAAATGTTTCAACGTTAATTGAAAATTTATTGAGACAAATTGTGTTTTATTTACGCATTATTGACGTTCGGCCCGCTGTTTCTTTCGGCTTTGTTCGCCTGAATTATTGGGCACCGTGTTGTTGTTTTTGACGATGATGAGGGAAATCGGAATGGAAATGTGAATGGAAATGGCAATAAAAATGAAAATGGTTGCAGAGCCTGGATCAGTTTTCCACTTAATAACGCTTTAATATGATTTTGGGGAAGAAGAGAGGGCAGCTTTTCACCTTTGACCACCTTTTGTTTTTTCATAAATTGCGTGATAAACATGCCAAAGTCATTACCGCAAATACAGTTCGTCAACATCATCATCTGTACTTTTAATTAATGCAAACAGATTTAAGTTATTTTTTTTATTTTTTGTTGTGTGTGTAAGTGTGTGTGTGTGTGTGTGTGTGTGTGGGCTTAATCATGCGCGTTACATGTTACATAAGTGAGCGGCGCTTCATGGAAATTGATATAAATCAATTGTCGCACGGCGACATGGCAAACAAAAGTGACGAGCGAATCCCCGCCACGTGTATCAGCAAATAAAAATTAAATGGAATAATACAACACAAAAAAATAACAGAAAAAGGAAAAAGGACGAAGGGAAAAGTTGGTCCATTAAAGGTGGAACGTTTCCATTCCATCGGCTTATGTCACTTCATTCGATGCTCTATTCCCATGACAACTTCATGAATAAATTCCCCCATCGATGCCCGAGTGGGAATTAATTTATATGATATGTAAATTAATATGGAATATAAAATTTGTGCAATTAGCCGCCTGAATTGATTGACAAGAGTTGCACTTTTCTGCTGTTCTTGTTCTCTTTTTTATTATATTTATTTGTAGTTCAAAAAACGATCAACAAATTATTTTGGAGAAGCTGATTAAATTATAATTAAATGAATATGTTGGTGTGGCCATAAAATAAATCGAAATATATATATTTATATATATTTAAAGTGATTTAAGTATGAAAATCATTTGGCGGGGATTAAGGTGGACTGGCATTTATGTAAATAAATATTGCAAACAGGTATTGAATATTATAAATAAATATTTAGATTGACTTTTTAGGTAGGTAAAAGTATGGCAGGAATTTTGTTAATAATTAAAGGTTATTTTGAATTAATGAAAGGTATTTAAAAAGAGGAATTTAAATACGAGTTTAATGAATAAAATTATAAATATATTTCAATAAAATAATAAGAGGTCTAAAAGCTTACCTTTAGCTACCTTAATCAGAACTTTAAACAACTGCAAAACTTTAAGCACTACATTTAATAATTAATTACCATTCAAAGACTCATTTTAAATTCCCACAAAAAAAGTGTTGCTTATTCTATTATTTATTCCCATAAATACTTTTAAATATTGAAGAAATCCTTGTAGACAAAAACACTCACACACATCTAACTGATCCCTGGGGGGAGGGGTGTGCGGCAACCAGTTTCGCAATCAATCAATTCCCACTGCTCGCAATTGAATCGAGAACGATATTTCCATTTGAAAATTTCAGCTGCTCAGTGAGTCGAGGCTCTTTCCACTTGATTGCTCTCTCGTCCGCAATCCACAATCAATTTGTTAGGCAACCGGCATCGAGCCCTCCGCTACCACCACCACTCACGCAAATTATTTAATTATTTATGCAAATAAATAACTTTATATAGCACTTAATTTTATATGTATTTTTTACTGCTGCTGCTGCCACGTGTGCGACGTGCCAAAGTGAAAGAAAAAAGATTTTTACGCCAACTAAAGGTGTCAAATGGACTTAATTCATATTATCATTTTCAGAGCGAACACACACGCCCGGCGCCTATTTTATTTTTTGTTCTGTGTCTGTGACATTTATTATTTATTAGGTGCACTTAAATATTTTATGCACACATTCTGTTAGTTTTTTTTCTTTCATAATTTATAAATTGGCCAATTGTGCGTGAGGGCTTAAAAAGAGTGTTTGCGGTGGTATTACGTATTACGTGAGTCTGCCACCTGACAATCAATTGTCGCACATATTGCCCCACTGTGCGTTGAGAGGCATAATGAAGTTGATGCGCCATTGTTCCAGGCCTGTCAATAAAGTGTCAATAATTTATAAAGCAAACAGAAGTTGTCCCTGGCATAATGCCATATAAACAGGGCCCAGACCCGGCTCAAAATGAAAAAGAGTATCGCTTCTAATGCAAATATTTGCTCGCTGACTGCTCGCTGCCAGAGCTCTTTCTCTCTCTCACTCGCTGTTTATTTAAAATTTATTAAAAAACAAGCCAACAAATGTTTACATCTAGAGGGAGGCAGAGAATGAGGTGTATATTATATGATTGCAATGCATGTTGACATACTTATAGCTCATCAATGTCTGTCTGTCTGCTGATGGGATTGATTCAATTCAGTTCGAGGGTTTGTTTGCCAAAGAAGCGTGTGCTGCGCGTGTAAACACTGGCAATTTAAATAATTAATCCATAAATATTGCATATATTTAAAGCGAATGAATGCGAGACACTCGAGGTTCAATGATGATTCCTTGGCCAGGTATTTGAATAATTCAATTCAATTGTAATTACGATATCTTGAGTAATTAAGCAATGGACAACAGCACACAGTTGAGGTATTTCCAAAGGCGAGGAGGTGTTGGTAAATTATTAAATAAGTGTTGCGAACAACAACCAAATTTTGCAAATGGAAATTTCTAAGCAATTTAATTTGGTTTACAGGGGTTGTGGTTACAAATGTTGAGGAGCTTAGTAAAGGAATTTTCCTTAGCCTGGAAATTAATAGTGGTTGAAGTGGAAGGAAATTCTGTTTAAGAGATATTTGAAGGCAGTTGAATTGGGATTTAAATTAATATAAACTGAGGTATGTTGTAATTAATTAAAATTAGTTAAAGAAGTAACTGTATTAATATTAAATGAGTTAGGTTATAAAGTAGTTACTATTTTCTATATCCTTAATCCTATCTTTTCCCCCAATTTCCCTTTTAAACTTTCTGCTAAACTTCCCCCAAAGCTCCCTGAAGCTAACCTAATCCCAAATATTCAATAATAAACCACAAATCGCACACAAACGCCGCCCCTCAAAGGGCGTTCTGGGTTCTGGGCTCTGTGTTGTGGAAAGCGGAAATCTGGGAAACCGACTGCCGCAAAGTGGGGAAAGCGCCGGGAAAAGTGTTGTAAAGCGCAGCGAGGCGCGAGACTCATGCGACTGATTAAAAACGCGCGCGCCTTCTAAAACTGTCAAAGAGCCTTTGGCGTGGATTTTATGATGAGAAAAACTTTTGAAGCGAAAGTGCGAACGCGCTAGCGCGCTCAGCCTGTCATCGTCCTTGCAGGTTGTTCTGAGAGAAATTAAAAGGGGAAGTCCCTGTCCTGAAAGGAAGTGTGCCAAAGGGTGAGGTTAGCGGGAAAATACTTCCCACCAAAGCCACCAGGTGCAAGTGCACGAGGTCCCCGTGTTGACGCAGTAACCGCTGCATTTTGTCCTTTGTAATTAAAGTTTAGAGCTGGTCGGATGAGGAGAGATTATGAAATGTCGAAGAAGAGCCGCAGCCAAGGTGCCATGGAGACAATCCAGGAACCAGGACCTCACCTGCTTGAGGCAGAATCCTAGAACAGTCAACAGCAGACAGCAAACAATGCAGCGAAGGCCTTTCTCTAATTTGCAGCTAAAGACACAACAATGAAATATGAATAAAATCTAGAATGAGGTTTACAATACTCTTTTATATATTTAAAATATTTAAGATTTGTTTTCTAGGTTATTAGTAGGAAATCTAAAAATATTTTAATACTTAAATTAACATTTGTAATAAGCAACCTTTTCTGGAAAACATTTTGTAGTTATTAAATAAATATTTACAAGCATTCTCTAACCTAATTTGCTATATTTCTATATAAAATATATTGTATCCTATATCATTTTTTAATACCTCAACATCCTTTGTAAGGGTATCACAATTAGAGCTCCTTCCAGGACCATATATCGGCATATATGCCATGCCAAAAGTGCCACTCGAGTGCCGGCGGAGAGAAGACAACAATAGAGACGAGCGTCGAGAATGAAAATTGTGTGAATTGTGTGGTGAAAGGCTTGATAAAAAATGTGCGAGCTGAGCAGAGGAAAATGCTGGGAAAACCTGGGTGGAAAGAGCAGTCGTCGAGTGTCTTATTTTTAGTTATGGCAAGGAGCATCCGTCTGGGCCCCGGGGCCAAAAACTGTCGAGTGTCGACGGGGGCGTGGCGAGAGCACGGCTCAGCGACTCGAAACAAAAGTGCAACGGCTGCGCCTCCTCGGAAAACCCAAAGAAGTTGCCGCAGATTTAGCATTCAACTTACAAGCGAAGGACAATTGCCGCGGGGTGCACGGAGAGAGAGGTTCGGTCCTTGGCAAAAGGACTAAGGACAAACTGTTGCCGCACGCTGCTCATTCTAATTGAAAGCAGAACAACAACTGGCATGGCGGAGGAAAAGCGAGGGAAATGGGAAAAACTAAGCGCTGCAATTTGCACAAAAAAAAATTATGCACAGCGCCGGCCGGATGGGAAACAAATCTGTGCTGTGCTGCAAATGTAGCAAAAGGGTCTCTGCTGCACAAAAAGGTCCTTGGAGAGAGAGATGGCCACTCAGAGATACCCTGGAAATTAGAAGGTGCCGTTGGGAAGCAATTAACGGAAAGGAAAAACAATTAGAAAGCTGGGGAAATGATAAGAAAGGTAGTCACAGAGGGCAGGAGTTAATAAGAAAGGCAATCAAGGATGTAGGACATTTTGGTGGAAGGGAAATGAGCTTGGTTACTGTGTAAATAAGGGGAAATAATACAAGAAACTGGAGATTTTTTCCTTCAAATATTATTAAATACAGCATTATGATTATAGTTTTATAGAAATAAATACTTTTAAGTACTTTTATCTAAATGCAAAACTTATCTCTGTCGAACAATAAGAAACAGAAATACTTTTTTTGAATACAAAAACTCAGAGCAGCTCACAAAAAAAAGGACAAGCTGCCCCTTGAAACAGGTGGAAATATCCTCGGGAATCCCCGTCCTGGTCACCTTCTTAGCCCCCCCAAAAAAAAAAGAAGAAAAGAGCTGCAGAAGTGCGAAATTGTAATAAAAAATGCAATGCCACGTGCCAGAGGAAAGGGAAAAGCCAAGCTGCAGGATTCTTTTCCAAACCTTGAGGCGACTTTGGCTGAGCTAAGGTTAAGGATATCCTTCCCCCCCCCCCCCCCCCTCCTCAGAGCTCCCCCTGCTCCACACTTCAATGGAGTTGCTTAAATCTAATTTGGGTTGGCTGCTCCTCCTGCGTCTTGCTGCCTTTTGTGGCATTAGCTTGCCCGGCACGTGTTTAAGAAATTATCCTTGCCAGCCAAAAAAATATAATAAAAAAAAGAGCAGAGGAAAATTTCAATTGCTGGAAGTTTCCTTCGCGCGCTGCTCTGACTTTTCCTTCGCATTTAATTCTCTTTTTTCCCAGCTCCTGCTGCTGCTGCTTCTGCATTTATGAAAAATTCATAAAGGATAATGAGCGACAAGAGCGTGTCAACGAAGAGGGAAGAGTGAAGGGCTTGGAGGTTGGGGCCAAAACGTTTTGCCGCGCCAGCGAGCAGGCAAAACGGTGTGATGCAAGGACATGCAGGCAACTCTCTGCACTGGACATCCTGCCACCACCACCACCTGCCAGCAAGACAAATGGGAGAGTTTCCCTCCTGTTGCATCTGCCGCTAATTAAAATCCCGACGAGCCATGCTCTGACGGGTTGCCATGACAGCTAAGCGTGCGTCCTGCCGCCGCGGACGAGGCGTAATGGAGTCAAAGGTGTTGGATAAGTAGCTGGCAAAAATATATATAAACACACACAAATATATATAAAATAAGTTGAGGGAAAGGGAACTTTACAGTGGCGGCCACTGCAGTTGACAAGTGGAGCAAACAAACACGGAAAACAAAGACAAGCCACCCGCATTCCACTCGTTTTGACTTAAAGTTTGTGCCTAAGGCTGACACACGGCAGGAGGAGAGCATAGGATGAGGGCCTCCAAGGGGACATATTCCCCATTTAGTTATTGGGTTAATAAAACAAAAGTGCGGGGCATACAAGAACACAAGAACACAAAAACACAAAACGAAGCTCACCTAGTTGTAAAGCCACACTCGAACACTATGAAACACGAAAAGAAAATCCAGGAAAAATGTTATATTTGTATATTCTATAAAAAGTTTTATAATTTTATTTACTTGAAATCATATTTCTCCAATCAAATTATTTTTCAAATTAAGAATTTAAAGCTTATTTTTAGGAGTTGCACAATGCGTATATGCAATATTCTCATTATTTACTTGAAATTTAAAAGAAATTAGAAATGCACTTTTATTTCTGGGAATAAAATGCTTAAAAATTATCTTAAAATAATGTCAAACTCAAGCTAAATTTTCCTTAAAGTAAACAAGCTCAAAGTAAACTTTTTTTAGTGTCTCTATAAATTTTTTTTTTATCAGTTTCACTGGGCGTATGCGTAATATTCGCATTATTTACATATAATAAAGAAAAAAGTCGAAATACACATATTTTTAGGAATAAAATGCTTAAAAAAGTCTTTAAAAAATAAAAACTTTAAGTAAATTTACTTGTGTGTAGCTTTAAGTTTTTTTTCCACTAAACTTCACGGGGCGTATACGCAATATTCTCATTAATGAATTATAATTAAAAAGAAAGTTGAAACGCTGACTTTTTTCTGGGAATAAAAAGCTTTTAAAGCATCCAAAAACATTGCCAAACTTTAGCTAAATTTCCCTTAGTGTCATCTCTACAAGTTTTTTCTTTTATTTCATTCAGCTTCACGGGGCGTATGCGCAATATTTGTATGTGGATTAACAAGCCACCGCCGCTAAAGAGCAGCATGTGAGGGCGGCAAAGCGGGAGACGGGAGACGGGAGAGCGGGGAGGCAACAAGCAGGGGGAATGCGTAACTAAGACAAGTGTACAGTTGACAGTTGACAGTGGGAGAAACTCGAGGGGGAGGTGGGTGGGTGGAAAATACCTGACACAGAAATGGGAACGGACAAAGAACGGATAAAGAGTGGACAAAGGTAACCAAGGTGCTGGTGCAACTGGGTTCGGTGGAAATTCCAAATTCTTTGCTCTTGCCTGGCTCTTGTTTTTTGTTCAGGGCTTTCCTTTTCGCTTTGGCAATAGTTTTCCACATAATTTATGTTCTCTCCGTTCGGTAAAAGTTGTGCGATATGTGTGTTGGTTTCCTATATAAATGCGAGGAGCTCGTATTATCTCTCTGAATGTGTAGGAAGGTAGCACAGTCGGCATGCGTTGGCGTTGGCGTTGGCTTTGGCTTTTTCCTTTGAAGGGAATTAAAACCACGATATGAATGCTTCTCTTTATATAAATTGCGGGTTTTACTGTTAAATAAGGAGTAGTAAGCCGCAGAAATTAATACGCAAGTGAAGGATGGCAAAGGGAAATATGTTTAATTAGAAAGGGAGTATTTTTTATATAAATTAAATAAAAGAAGAATGATTTCTTTGTCTCTTTAAAGGGAATTAAATTTAAGTACCCAAAGTAATTTAGTGTTTTATTAATTAATTTTCTTTGTAAAAAATATTTCTCTAATTTAACCAAGTTAATTATTTGTTGTAATTGAAGGATAGCTAGGGAAATATGTTTAATTAGAAAGGGAATATTTTATTTTAAATTAAATAAACAAAGAATGGTTTCTTACGCTCTTTAAAGTGTATTATATTGAAGTGTTCCAGCTTCTTTACTATTTTATTAATTAATTTCTTGTGTAAACATCTTTCTCTACTTTACTCTATTCAATTATTTGTGGCTTTGCCTTAATTTATTTATTATTTTCATACCTCTTGTACCTGAGACACTTTGCCTCTGGGGTCAGTTCACTCTGCACTTTAATCATCAGCCCTGGGGGAAGGTGTAACATATATCCCAGGGCTTGTCTCGAGGCATTTCCCAGATTCATGTATCTAATTGATTTGGCTTTCCACAGACAGAGAGAGCAAGAGAGAGAGCAAGAGAGAGAGAGAAAGCAAGAGCGAAATGGAATGCCAGGAGCAGTCGTAATAACTCGAGTGCTTCCAGCACTTGGCATATCCTTCATCAGCATCCTTCGGTGGTGCAATCAAAGCGAGATGGCTGATGGCTGCGACAACTTAAATGATTCAACACCTTGAGCTCGGCAGGATGATAAGATCCGCTGAGGGGGAGGACGGAGGAGGACATATCAATCAGGAGGAGAGTCATTGTCGTCGGTTCTCTCTCTGTGTGTCTCTTTGGATGCGTGAGAAAAATTGCGTTGCATTATTTACATGTGCGCGGGAGCGCCTGAAAGCATGCTTTAATTTATTTTAATTCATTCCCTCGCCACGCCCCCGCAACTCCTCGCAGGCTTCTCATCGAGTTGTCGACGGTTTTCGTCCTTGTCGCCGAGTGATATGTAAATATGCAGTTACGCGCTTACTTTGTCGTGCAATTACAGTAAACCAAGCGTATATGGTACACTACACCACACACACACACAGCGACAGAGCTGCTTCACACACACACATCAGCCTTCTTCTTCGTCCTGCCAACCACCAACATCTCCGTTTCCTTTCTCTGTCATCGGAGCAAACACGAGGGAAATTCTTTTGCTAATGCCAAACACATCCGTTCTTTATTTGATACCCTTGACGAAGGGGTATCATAAATTTTGGTAACATTATTACAAGACTTAAAGAGTAGGGAAAACTTGAATAGGAAAAGGAGAGAATTAACATAAAGATTAAAATATGAAGAATATTTATTCCATTTTATTTAGTTTGTAGCTAGTTTCCTGATAAAACCGTATAACAAATATACTTTGACAGGATCTAACACGTAGTTGAAAATTATCCATCAGTCGTTGGAGTGGAAAGAACCATATATCTATATTAACCTTTTAAGGATATTAATTCCATTTTTTAATGTATGGCTTGTTTTCTGATAAAACCGAAAGAGGCATTCATATCTCCCATAGTGTGCCTAGCTTAGCTTAAATCTATAATCCCGAAACAACATGTAGCTAAGAATAGTCTAGTCTTTAAAGTAAAGAGAACCAAACATAAATATTAACTTTTTAAGGATATTAATTCCATTCTTAAATTTTATAGTTACTTTCTAGATAAATTTCTGTAATAAATCCCCCTAGATAAGTATCCCCTAGTCGTTATTACTCACAACTAATGCCATTTTCCCCACCATTTTCACAAGTATTAATGTCGTTCGGCGACACAAAAACGAGATGAGAATCTTTGAGATGTCGCTGGCTTATTAGCCAGGCACTTTCACATGGCTTCACACACCTGTGTAATGCCGAGCTCGTGTAATTCCCCAATGTCTGGGAAGCAGTTTCCCAGCCCGCTGATTGACTTCCGCCGCCGTCGCACCTCCTCCACCATCTCCTCCTCCTCCTCCTTAGAGAGTCCTAATCGATTTTACACCCAAAGGACATTTTGCCGTGATTGTGTCTGCGGTTTGTACGCTGCCTTTGATTCCTGGCATTTCTTTCTTCTTGTTTTTTTCTCGGTATTTTTTATATATTTCTCGTTTTTTTGTACTTGCTTAAGCGTCTGTGTAAAAAGTCATACACATTCCTAGGGTTTACCTTTGCGGTGTTTTCAGCTTCAATTAGATATGCGTATGCTGTTTGTTTTTAGGACTTTGCCACGTTTTTATTGCCTCGAAAGGCAGACGTGCTCAGAGTCTGTTGTCGTTGTCGTCTTCAGGTGGAATCTTATAAATTTTGGAATAACTTTCATAACTTATAGAAGGAGGCAGCCACCTCGAATGCAACTAATGCCATTGTCTTGTCACACATGTCGTCTGCTGTCTGCGTTTGCTATTTGAGTTTTTTACTCCCTCTCTGCCATAAAGATGTTTCCCCTTTTTAAACAGTGGAAAATCGTAGGAAAAGCGGAGAAGGAGTCGGTGGAAGTTATATCTCCGCTTCTCGTAATGTGGTTTAGTGCTCGGTTGACATGTTTGTACGCCATGGACTTATGGCTGAAGGTACACAGAGAACTCCTGTCGCCAGTCTGCTGTGTGGGCCGATGCCACGCTTGGTTTCTCTCATCTCTAAGCAAACAGAAATTTGTCTAAATTGGTTGACTGAAAGGGGAGAGGAAACAGCCAAGGCTTTAAAGCCTCAACTAGCTGCGGGGTGAACTTTAAACCAGTTTAATTTTGAATTATTTAGTGAAAAAATCAACTCTAATGACCCAAATAGATAAGCTGAAAATAATGTTCTAGCTTCTATTTATCATTTTAAATTAATTTAAATTCTATAAATTAATTACTGGCTCTAGGTAGTAAGTAAAACATGATTTAAGCGAGTTTATAATAAATTTATCTAGGAAATATATTGGCTATATATCATAAAATTGCTTTATTTAATAAAGAGCCTCAGGGTTACCTGAATTTTAATTAGTTTAGGTTTAAACATAAGCCTAAGGCATGGAGATATTCATATATAGAACAAAGGTGATTAATCAGCATTTGCTTTTAGTTTTGTTTTGTGGCTGGAAATATAAATTTAAAAATTAATATAAAAAGAATTTTAAGTATTTTATTTTACATTAATTGGGCTGAATTTTCCTACATAATCTCTAGACCAAGTTAACATGTAAAAGAGCTTGTTCAAACGCTTGTTTTTCTCCCAAAAAACCCGGCTCTGTGGCAAACTTTTGAATTTCCTTTTTTAAAGTTTACAAGAAGACTTTTTGCCGGCTGTCAGAAACAGGACTCGTTGACACTCACCTTTGGTCCCGGAATGTGGGCAAAAAAATTTGTTTAAGCTTTGCTCGGCTTCGGCTTGTTTTTCTTGATTTTTTAATGATTTGTATGTTTGCCAGCCGCTGCTGCTCCTGAGCCACAGGCGGTTTGTTTGTTTGTTTGTTTGTTTGCAGTGTGTTTGAGCAAATTTGCTCGGAAACTCACTTTCATGTTTAATTAAAAGATAACACACACACAGGCACACACACATGACAAGTCTTAAAGCATTTGCATCGTTTATCGGGGAAAACTTCTGCAACGCTTCCTCTCCCACCTCCCGCCCCCTTTTTGGATTTGGGAAAATTTATGCAATTTGAGTTTGTGTCCTGTGTGCGCTTTGAGCTGCCGAGGTGTGTGCAATGTGCCGGAAAATATATATTTCCCAAACTCTCACGGAACTTATCTGCTTTTTGGAGAGATGGAACGGTGCCATGGCTACGTGCCGCTTATCGTCATTATAATTGAAAGCTTTAAAAATTTATGGCCAACTTTTCGGCTATTTAGCATATCAAATCGTAAAATGCGAAAAGCGACGGCGAGAGTTTGAGTTCGAGTTCGACTTCAAGTTAGCGGGAAAAACTGGCCAGGCACGCAAATAATTATATTCTGGAACTGGCAATCGCAATGGCAAATAAAAAACAATTTCAATTGGCTTTTACGACGCGTAATTTGGTTTATTTACGCACTTTGAGAAACAAAAAGAAAATAATGGGGAGTTGTAAACGGTTTGATTTTCAAAATTAAAGTGTCCCTGAGTTTTAATTCAATTTTAAAAATTTTTAATAAGGAGACTATTTTATTTAAAGAAGTACACATGATTAAAATATATTTTTTTATAATGGAAAAAATTCCAGGAATTTAAGGCCAGCCGTTAACTTAAAATACTTCATTTTTCTCGTTATTCGTCAATTTATTTGTTTGTGTACACAAACGCATTTCAAACAATATTCTTAATTCATTAAATTTATTTTATAACAAAATTAATTCCTTTTAAAATGTTTTTCCTTCTAATCAATAAAATGGTTGTAAGAATTTTCAAAACTTTTCGATCTTAAGTAGAGTTTGGTTGAATAAGTAATACATCTTTTTCCTGGTTCTATATTCTCCCCTAATTTATTTATTTAAACAATAAAATGGTTTTAAAAATTTTGTAAGCCGTCCAATCTTCAGTAGAGTTTTGTTGAATAAGTAATGCATAATTTTCCATTTAATATATTTTTCCCCTAATTTATTTATTTATTTAAACTCCCCTCTAAATTTTTTCGAGTGCCATCTCGTATCACCTACACCGCCGGCCATCAATTAATGTCGTTGCCATAAAAAACTTCTATAAAGTGATTGACTGTCCGGTTCGTAGGCCCAGTGGAGTGGAGTTGAGTGACCCCTGACCCCGGACCCCCGCAAGCCACCTCTTGTAGGCCCCGCAAATGGCCCGATTGGCAAGTTGGCATGTTGAAATATTTAAAGCCGCTTAAACAAATTGTGGTCTGGTCATGCGGTGACTTCTCAGACAGTAAAACATTGGGTGGAAAAGGTGGGTGGCGATTTCATTACGAGGAAAATCAATAAGACTGGCCCAGGGGGGAACCGCTTTCGTAATCTCCACATAAAACTCTCGAAACCTCTCTCTCTTACTCTCGTTAGACGCATTAAATTACAAATTCCATTAAAATGATTATTAAAGCAAGTATTTGCTAATTAATTTACTTGCTACGCACAATGCCAGGACGCAATTAATAAATCCAAATGAGTAGCTACATTATAATCAGGACTCCACTTGGAAACCGAGTGAAAAGCTCGGACTGTCGAGCACCCTGTAAAAGTCATTTCGCGCGAGGATTAAACATTTAAATGTTTTAAATGTTTTTTATTGGGCGTCGGGGGGGGGGGGGGGGGGGGGGGAGGAGTTTAAGGACGAGGCTCCCTGCAGGGGTCATTAAGCTGGCCAGGAGCCAGGCATGGGCTTGGTGTATGTTAATTGCATTTGGCATTAAAGAATTATACGGATTTAAGGCATCGAAAGATTTAATGCTGAGGTTTTACTAATAAGAATTGGAGTTTAATTTAATTCGATTGGATGATAATCTTTAAGTGAGATTTAAATGATTTTTTCTATAAGAAAATAATGTGTTTATGAGGAACAAAATTATTTAAACTAGATAAATATCTAAAAATATATTCATTTTAGTTTTTGTTAGCAGCGACCTATATCGTTTAATAAATAGTAGAAATTTGAATCAAAGCCGGCTTAACCTCGTGTCTGGAAAGTGTTTCCATTTTTTTTATATTAATTTTAAATAATATTTATTAAACTAGATAATAATCTAAAGAAAGGTTTAGTCAAATATCATTTATTAAAAAATTCAATAAATTTATAGACAACCTAAAAAGTTACCCCAACTCTTGGTAATAATTTATTTAATTTAAATCTTTTACTGAAAATCCTTTTTCTTCTTGAAATATCATAATAAACAGCAACTTTATATTATAAAATATATAAAAAATATTTAATCTTATAATTTACAATATTATATCCCACAAATTCCATAAATTTTCATCTTTAACTTCTCCAGCCAAGTATTTTCATATTCCCCTTTTAACTCGGTTCACTCAACCGTCTCAATTGCAACGCAATTGCACTTGTATTCCGGCACAAAAACTGAACTCTCCTCATTGTGATAGAGTCGTAACAATCTACCCTTTGTTACCCCTCGGAAACACAATGAATTACAGCAGTGCCCCATGACCCCGGAGCTCGCTGTAGTTCTTATGAATAATAAAGCAAATAATCTGTCAGCGTCGCAGCCGCCTAACCGAAAACCAGAGGCCACCCGAAGCCAAACCCAAATCCGGAGTCAGAGACGGAGAAATGGATAGAGAGAGAGGGAGAGAGAGGAAGCCTAGAGAGAAAGGGGGAGGGGAAGCCACTACAGTCGGGGAATGTCAGTGAGAAATCCACAGCGACAGACGACTCAATTCGTGGGCGAAATTCGAGTACTCTCAGTCACCGTTTGCTCTGTCTGACAAATCAAAAAAGTGGGTTACACAATAAGAAAAAATAACAGGTTCAGTGCTATTAATTTCAAGGGAAATTAAAGGACCTTTATAATAGTAAAATTTAAAATATAAAATATATAAATGGAAATAAGCTAAGTAAATCAAACTTTTGTAATATGATATCTTCTTCAAAAGTAATTACTTTTTTACTCCCATTCTCTCACTCCAAAGATTTAAAATAATTTAAAAATAGCACCCAAAAGTATGCCACAAAAGTGTTAAATTAGCACACAGCTAGACTACTTTTAGCCCCTCCATTTAATAAACTAAAATCTCCCGATTTCCACCTCTAGATATCATATCACACACTCAACCAATTTGCGTAACTATTTTCTCTGTGCATGGAAATTGGTGGGGAAAAGCGGAAAAGTGAGTCCGGGCGAAAAAAAAGGGGGGGAGAGGGTGAGAGTCCAGTGCTAATAACACGAAATCCGATTTGAACGTTGGACCTGCGTGTGATAAAAGCAACAACATCACGCAGTCTGCGGTTGCCTTTTTCCGTTTCGTTTCGTTTCGTTTCGTTTGGCTTCGTCCTGAGCCTGAGCCTGTGTCCTGAGCCCCGTGCCCCGTGCCACGCTGCGTATGCGTAACGTGCGTTTTAATGAAATATTGAATTTTATTGCCTGCGTGCCCAGGACGCGCTGTCAACAACTTTCGGCCATGGGTTTGGGCCTGGTCCAAACACACAAAGAGCCTGGCCCTGACTCGCCCGCTTCACAACTTGTCACTGCCTCGAGGGCTGTGAGCTACACTGGCATTAAAGGGGGAGTGATTTTATATACTTCATATATTTTATATAATTAGCTTATTCATTAGGTTTGCTTGTCATAAAATGTATCTCTAGTTTTTTGTAATATAAAATGCAATCAAGTATTTATTTGTTATCTCAATTATTTGCTCAACACGTAGGTTTATATTTTTTATTCTTAATAATATAATTGAATTTAATGGCTTATATTATTTACTCTTATTAATAAAGCTTAATTCAATGTATTTAAATATTTTTTTGTCTGCCTAAAGTTAGTCCGATGTTTTATTTTTCTGTTTATTTGCATTTATGCAAACAAAAGATGAATTAAAATCCCTTGTTTGTTCAATGGCATATTACATATGCAATTATTATTTATTTTATTCAATTTTTTCATCATAGAAAATTAATGATATTGTTTACTACTAAATGTTGCATATTTATTGTATATTTCTTTCACTGTGCCGAGAACTCCTCCCTCCTTATAACCTCTTAATTTGATTCGTTTTATTTGTTATGCAAAAAAAAACTTGAAGTATATTATTATTACCCATATACGCAAAGGACTCGCTGTAGTTTTTTACTTTTCGTTGCGCCTGCCTAATAAAAGCAATTTATGAAGCCCAAAGCGCGGAAAAGAATTGTTAACCGAAATTTTTGTTCAACGCTTGGAGGTGGCAGGAGGATGATTTTGTCCATGATGTTCTTGATGAGTGGGCGGTCGGTCTTTTGTTTATGGTCACTCCTCATCCTCATCCTTATTCATTTCTCATCCTTCCTCCCGCTTCTCTCTCTCGGTGGCACACGTAAACGCCTTTTGCGGCATTGTGAAATTTCCCAGAGCGACCATAAAAATGAAAACCGCCAGAAGGGCCAGATAACAAGTGGCCAAGGCTAAGGGGGAGGTATGAGGTGCGGAAAATGAATACTCGGGAAAGTGAAAGTCAGTCGGAAAAGGGAGGAAGGATGCAAGGTGCATATGGCGGAGGAGCTTCCAATTAAGGGGACTTACCACCCACGGAACATGGAACAGGGAACACAGAAAAGGGGGAAGGCTTTAAGTATATTCTCAAGTGGCGGAAAAAGCCAAGCTGCTTTCAGTTTAAGGAGATTTATTTGTGCCAAGACGAGACTGATTGGCAGCTCTTCAAATATTGTAAGAGATTTGTTGTTTCTAAAAATAGAAAGCTTCTTCATAAAATTATGATAGTAATATGAAGAAAGCTATTTATATTGTGAGCGGAATATTTGTTATTTCTTAGTTTTGAATTATATATTTTTAAAGCTTTTTTAAGATAGAAGGATTTACCATTTTCTTAAACGTAAATGGACATGGATTTAACATATTTTTAAAGCTAAAAGGACATGGATTTATCATATTTATAAAGTAAAAAGTTAAAAGCTAAATTTAAAGACATGGAGTTATAATTTTTTTTGAGGTAAAAAGACATGTTGGCAAGAAATCTAACTAAATTAAAAGCCCTAAATATTATTTTAAAAATATATTATTAATATTATTTCATGTAAAAATGTGTAAATATTTTAAATACTCTCAGAATACACCATTAAAAATCCTTAAGTTATATTATTTTATTTGTTAAACCATCAGAACTGAAAAAATATTGACATAATCTTAAACCTTAATTTAAAAGCTAATAAAAAATTCATAAAAAAGGCTGTTTAGATGCATATTTTATCTTTACTTCTTTAAAAACTCCTGACAACCTCAGAAAGAATTTATAATTTATTTTTAGTGAAATAAACATTTCCATTTCGCTAATTTAAATTCACAAAACTTACAATTAAATGCCTCAAAAACACCACCCAGTTGAATATTTTAATCCTTAACTCCCTATAAATTCCCGGAATATTTATTTTTAAATCTCAGGAAGAGGTCATCAAAATAAATGGGAAATATATAAAATGAAAATCGCGAGCAAAACCACAGCCGCCGCTGCCTCAGTCTGCCTTCATTAATGCTTTTTTTTTAAATATATTTTTTTCTTTTGTTTCTGTTTAATTGTGAGATAAAACTTACCGATAATGAGCAGCTTTATGGTCGACATGTTTGACTGTGTGTCGTTGCTGATGTATTTTTTATATATATTTTCTTCTCAGTTTTTCCTGGATTTTCCTCCGGGTTTCCCTTTTATTTTCCGGGGTGTGCTTGTGTCTGGCGTTTGCGGCCAAATTGGTATTTACAGAAAAATATATATATAAATTCGCCCAAAAAGAGGGCACAGTTTGACAGTCACTAGCGGGGGTCACGGCACAAATTGCATTTTAATGTCACAATGCCAATGCAATTTTGATGAAATGCAGCACGCCGACGATTATCCCGAGACACACATTTTACGTATTTTATATTTCGTGTATTGTTTTTACTTTTATGCTTTAATTTCGAGTCTTTTTTGGGTTTCAAATGTCCAAGAATTGATTTTTTGAGGATGCTTTATTTGCTTTTTGAAATATTGAAGCTCTTGAAGTGCAGCCAAGTGCCGGTAAAATGCCTCTGCACTGTAATTAAATGTTTCAATTAAATTAAATGCGACAGACACACACACACACTGACAAAGGATGGGCTCATGCAAAATGCAGATGGAAGGCGCCTAGAAGCAGGCAATGAATATTTAAGGCCTCAGACATTTCAATTTGAGGCTTCGAAGTACAGGAAGGAGGCCTTGGTCTAAGGCTAGCCATGCCCAGACATTAAATTAACATATTTCCCAAATAATAATAACTTTCACAGAGGGAGATAGAGATATATAGATAGAGAGAGAGGGAGAGAGGGAGATGGCTCCTGCAAATGGAATTGTGCGAGTTTCAGTTGGCTTTTCTACACATGTAAACGGCTGCTAATGTCTTATTCATGTTTGCAACTTATGAGCGGCCAGCATGTCAGTCAAACAGCCCGAAAATGGCCCATCGTTGCGTGCTCCCAACTTATTAGGTTCCCAGCTCCCTATCTCACCTGGTCACCGGGCCGGGGACTGGACTGCCCATCCGCATGGATGGTTAATGGGCCTCCGACCCGACCTGGCCAAGCCCGGCCAATTGCTGGGCTATTTATTTAAAACTGAGCTAAGGGAACACACATTCACGAGGGAAGGGAAGAGAAAAGCGAGTCGAGACCAATTGTTAATGGAAATCCTCGTCACTCACTCCCAGCTTAAATGCTGAGTAACTATTAGTTATTAATGATGCCTGTTTATTTTTAGTTGAAAGCTCAGCTAAATTATATTGGAATCTAGGTTTATTTTACAAATAGTTCCAGGAAGCTGAGGTTTATTGAAAGTTTAGAATTCAAATTCTAGGAACTATAAATTAATGGGGTCTGTATAGGTTCTATTTTAACTTGAATATTGTTTTCACTTCTAAATAATATTACAAAAATTAGATTTCATAAATAATTGACTCATTATAATAAAATAATAATGATGCCTGTCTATTCTTAGTGGGAAGTCAAATTATGTTTTGCACGTGAAATGAATCTGAGTTTAATTTGCAAATTGTTCCAGGAAAATGAAGTTTATTGAAAGCCTAGGTTTCAAATTCTAAGAACTATAAATCAATGTTGCTTTGTCTAGGTTCTTCTTTAACTTGCTTATAGTTTTCACTTCTGAAAAATAATAAAGAAATTTAGATATAAATCATATTTAGACCCATTCTTGTAGAGTTTATTTTTATTTAAACAACCTTAAATTGAATTTAAATTTAATAAAAATTTAAAATTTATTGAAAGGCAAGCAAGAAGTAATTTTTATTTTATTTTTTTTTTAGATTTATTTATTTATTTAAAGCTAACTGTTGATATAAAAGCAATAGTTACCTCAAAAATTAGAGCAAGAGCTCATTTTAGATAATAAATAGTGGTAGTAGAAGTAGTAAATATGTATATTTATTTAAAACATATATTTTTAAAGTACTTGTACACCTCTTAAATGAGTGTTGAATTTTTGAAAATTAAAATCTACTTGACTCCATCTAAGTTTTTTATAATTTCTTGCAGTTAAAAATGTTTTAAGCTTGCTTTTCTGTTTAACAAATATTTATAAAACTATAAAACGCATTAGGTTAGTAGTAGTAGATTTTTTTAAAACAAAACATTGAACATTGTATATTTCAATTATAAATCATTTAAGTTAAAATTTAACTTAATTTATTTAATTTCTTCTCAAAATGCTTTTGAGCCTGGAAAAGGCTTCTAAATAATCTCCATAAAATTTCTGAATATCTATTGTTTTATTCTTCACAATTTTAAACTTTATTTATTGCCACACAAAATTTTTTTAAATAATTTTTGGCCACAAAAAATATGTACAACAACTATCTTTCATTTCAATTGACTTTTAGCAAAACGCTGTCTTATCACTTGCATTTTCACAAAACGATTTAATGGACAATTTATTGGTCCTCCAAGGACAACTGCACACAAATTGTTCACTCAATTTACATATTTCATAATGTCAGAAAGTCAGGCATCAATAAAACGGCACAAAACTTGAACACTTGTTGTGATTTTCTTTCTTTGCATTCACTCAATCTCTCAATCTCAGCATTTGGTTTAAGAAAGTTGAAGCTAAGCCATAACTCGGACATAACTCACATAATTCGCTTATGCATTTTGCCAAGGCAAAACTTTAAGCTAAACCACTTTCAACGACACATAAAAATACCAAGAGCCACAACACTGGCCAAGGAAAAAGCACAAGAAATTGTGAAATGCTCCTTTTCAGGACCCAAAATCAGCTGTCACAGTGGAATAATAAAAATAATTTATTTGCATTTTATTTGCACAGAGCAAGAGCCTGGGAGTCTGGCGCTGACTAGGATTTCTATAGAGCAGCCTAGAACCAAGGACAACAAGTTGCCGAGAAAAGGACGACGACAACAAAAAATAAATAAATAAAAAGAAAAAGAAGAGGAAATTATAAGGATTTGACAGATGAGCGAAGGTAAGTGGAGCACAACTTTCGCAGCGGCTTTAAATTGAGCAGAAATTGTTTGTCACTGTTTGTTGGGTCGCCTGGTTTTTCCATTTTCTATTTTCTATTTTTTCTATTTTTTTTATGTGCTGCTTCCAGTTTGCGTATTTTGTTGCACTCTGTAGGTTTTGGCCCAGTTTCTGGCTTTTGGCGGCATGAATATGCATGCGGCATAACATTGCGGGGCGGATTTCCACTTCCACTCCGTGCCACCGGCGGATGGGGCAAGGTCAGGGGGATGGCCCAGGAATGGAGGGGTAGGAGGGGAGGGGGGAGAAATAAGGGGCAACAGTTGCACTTGAGTGCCATTTGTCGAAAGAGTTGTGCCCCGGCAATTTGCATAATTACAAACGCACATGTAAGCGAAGCGCGGTTTCCGCCACTGCAACGCTGCTTTTCCGCTTTTCCACACTCGCACTCACGTAGGGTTTCTTCGCTTGATGTTTGTATTAATTTTCTTTTTTTTTTAATTTTTTGTTCCTGGTCAGCAGGTATTTGCCATTTCGGTTCCGTTCGGCTTTCCCCGATTTTCCGATTTTTTCCGCTTTGCCGCCCGTTGCCGCAGAACGCTTCTTACCAACTAACTGCAATTTCGGTTTTGTTCTAGCTTAAGAACGAAGTCCGTGCCACGAAGTGTGTCTGCGATCCCGGCCCGAGTACAGTGAACTTCGGGTGTAGCGAACGAAGCTGTTCGCGACGAAGCCTCCTTTTTGGTTGTTCAACATTTTAACGAGGCGTCTGCGCTTAGAGAGAGTGGGAGAGAGAGAGAGAGAGAGAGAAACCTTGGCAACATGTTGCCAAAGGAGAGCAAGTTTAACGAGAGAGTTGGAGCGAAAGAGAGAAGGCAGGTTTTCAGGACTATTGTGGTAGGTTAGGGACTCTAGGGAGATGTCCTGGAAACGAACAGCAGCTTGTCCTAGGCCTGATTCGGCAGCTTAAGTGGTTAAAAATATTAAGAAACTAAAAGGGAAAATCTGAGGATTTCAAATCTATTAAAATCGAGTCTTAAAGAATATATTTTGACTAATATTAAATTGATTTAGAACACTTCCTTTTTAACTTTTAAAAATTTAATTAAATAAAATTACTACAATACTAGATAATATAATAAATGTATATAAGAACATAAGAAAAATAAACAAACATTTTATCAAGATATTAAATTGTTGTTTATTTTCTTATGTCTTTATTTATTTAATTATTTTATTACTTAGAATTTTTGGAATATTTTTGTTTGTTATATATTTATTTCATTATTTAGAATTTGTGAATTTTTTTTTTTGTTCTTTTTCTTTCATTTAATAGACAATTTAATTGTTAAGGATTATAAATATTTAAAGGTAAAATTAAATGTTTTTGGCGTGATATAATTTAAAGATTAATTTATAATTTACCCATTTATATTTCTAAACTATTTATTGTTCTTAACAAAATATATATTTAAGAACTATTTATTAGTTTAGCCTCATACGCTGCTCCATTTATTTATTTTATAAACCATACTCTCTGCATTTTGGTTTATTTATGTTTTGGGGTCAGGCCGAAGCTGCTTGTTTATGAGCATAAACACCTCACGAAGACGAATGTCCACGAAATCTTGTTTTGGGGCCACAAATCGTGGGCGCTCGGTTTTAGCCAAGTTTTTGCTCCAATCCTGGCTAACTCTCCGAGAGAGAGTCTGTTTCAATTCCAAAGCATTCCCCTCTCTCGCAGGACCTCAAGCTTTCTCTCTCTCTCTCCGCTGGCAACATGTTGATTTGCTGCACTCGCCAAGTGCATTCTTCGGTTCTTCAGAAGAATCAACAGTTGTCCCCGAATGGTGCAGACAGCGAGTGCTATAGGCTCTTGATTTTATAATATTTTTTATTGGCAATATATAACTTTTAGCTCACGTTTCACCAAGGAACGCAACTATATATTTTTTTAGGCTCCCCTCTGAATATTTTTCGTGCAATCAACAAAAGTGGCCACCATGCCAACTCCACCCAGATATTTGCGAGTAGTTTATGGCCCAAACCCTCCACTTTGAATGTGTCGTGGCGCATAAAAAATATTTGCAACATGAACACGAGCAAGGGAGTCGCCACAAAGGTTGTGCCAACACCTTAGCTCAGGAAATGTACACACACACACACACACACACACACGGACACAGGGAGAGACACCCAAAAGTTGTTAAAAAGTCAAAATAAATTTGTTTGGTAGTGGAGAGACGCCTCACAAATGTTTGACATAAATTTATGCGTTTTGTGTGTTGCCCACGAAAACTCCTCAACTTTGCTTGTAGATCAGGTTAGGTGGCACACACACATCCTGGGGGCAGGATACTGAAAAATTTTCAAGGGGGAAGAGGGTGAGGCAAGTGCAGACAGTCATGGTTGAGGCTGGCAAACTAAAGTGTGTTTCGAAATTGAGTTGTCATAAAAGCATTCAGCAGCAGTCGAAATCGAAGTCGGGTGTTTGATGGGGTTTACAGTGGGGATTTTAAGGGGAAAAGTATGTAAATTGGAAGTAGAAAATATATTTAAAAGTTAATGCTATATTTTAAAATAAATTAAAGGGTTAAATAATATTAAAAATAAGAAATTAGAGGGGTTTGTTAACTTAAATTTGATTTAAAGGACAAGAAACAAAATAATTTTTTAAGGCAAAACTATTAAATTATGTATAACTTAAGCCAATTATATAAATTTATTAACATAATAATAATATTATAAGCAGACTTATATTCATTCAAATTCAAATTAAAATGTAAAAAAACCCTTACACTACATGGTTAGCCCCAAAAACAATTCAAAACTTAAGTCATTTTTCTTACTTTAGCCTTATTAATTTATTAATAGGATTTATTTTATTTATTTATTAATAATAGTAAAAGTGTGCTATAGTATGCCACACCCGTACCTCTAAGCGAAAAACTATATATTCCGTTTATTTTATATTATTTAAATTTTATTTAACTAAAAAAAAATAATATTTTCCACTTAAAAATTCCCCACTGTAGTTGACAGTTACTTGTAGACAATCTTTTATTTCCATGCCCAAATATAAACTTCCCTGGCAAAAGGGAACAACCACCTACATTTCGAACCAAACTCCCGACTTGGCTACAACTTTTTTGGTCTAAAGCCCTTCCCCTTTCCCTCAATACTTTCACTATTCTGGCCAAAAGGAGGAGATGGGTGTGACAGAGTGCAAACTTTTTTCGATTTAAATAAAAAGCCAGCAATACGACAAGATGTTGAACTTTGATAGAGGTCCATAAAAAAGTATAAACATATAAAAATATGTCAACAACGCCATTTGCCAAGGCCAGTCAAAGGTGGTCAAAAGTGGAAAAGAGTGGAAAAGAGTAGCTTGTATTTTTGTCTAACATTTTTATGGCCAAGTTTTTTATAACAATTGCAGGAGAGAGAGGGAGGAGTGACTTTTAAGTTTCTTGAGTCATCAATTGGGATATGTGTAGTTTTATGGATTTTATTAGGTGACTTTATTAAAAAATATTTTGATTAAAGAATGTGTTTTTCCCAAATTGATTTTGAGTGTTTGAAAGAATAAATATATAGAACTAGGAACTCCATGATCCTAAAAAATCTCTAAGGATAATATGCTTTAAACAGAAAATTTAATAAAACAAGCTCTTTGCTTAATGCAAGTCATTTAAAATTAATCTACGTAAAACTAATAAATAATAATCAAAAATTCAAATTAATTTCTACATAAATTAATAATTATATAAAACATAAAATAAATAATAATCAATTTTTATTGAAGTTTACAATACACTCCCTTAAAATATTTTACAACTTTAATTTCCATATTCAACCTGAATGATAGTGCAACATTTTCCATGCGATTTGGCCCGAGTAAAGCCTCGACTTTATCTTTAAAGATTGTTTTATATTTTTTATTTTTTATTCCTGGTAACGCAGAAAATGTTGCAGGAACTGCAGCTGCCGAACCGGCGGCGGTTTTTAACATTTTTAATTAATTTACACACACCGACAGCAGCTGCCTTCTGCTTGGCATGTGATGCACGTAAGATGCGCGGGCGTTCGGCTGCAGGGAAGTCTGCCACAGTAGGCTGGGGGGCGTGGCAGCAACCAAATGAAGCAACTGGGGGGAAGGGAGAGACCAAGAGACTGGGTATGAAATTAAAATTGTAGCGAAATACTTTTGGTTGCAGCTGCAACGCAGCTACGCCGCAGCAACTACAGTTAATCAAATGTGAAATGACATGAGAATACAGGGGGAGTGGAAAGGGCGGTGTTGTACATAAATCAGTGCAGCCACGCCCCCTCTCAACCCCGGCGACCAATTCGCACTTAATTGCTTAAACAAAAGCGACGCCTTCGCCGTTCAACAACGCACTATTGAGCAATTATGCAGTTGGAGAAAAATATTACAGGAGAGCGAAAAAGTATGCTATGCATTTGAAGGGTTGTTGAGTTAAAGGGAGGTTTAAGGAATGCGAAGGATTTTATTAGCATTAAATAAATATTTATTATTATTTAATAAATAACAGAATCAACTTCTCTAGCTCTTTACTTAGAAAATAATCTGAATTATATTAGACCTTCTTTCTTATTTAATTTCTTAATTAATTAATAGTTTTATTAAATAATTATTAATCACCATTTTTCTTTTTGTGTACAAATTGAACAAAACTTTTCTGCTGGCTTTTCCCCTGGAGAAATTTGTGGAAAAGAGATGGAAAAGTGAACAGAAAACCAAACGGAACGTGGCAAATGTGTTAATATATTCACGGTGGAGGCCTCATCATCAGCGTCGTCAACGTTTTGTGTTAGCCGTATAATTTATGCGCGTTTTAATTTCATTTGGTGCCTAACAAGTGCCACGCCCACCTCAGAAGCTCTGGGGGCCACCAGAAAAAGGGGGGGAAGGGTGGGAAGGTGGATTGGGAACCCAAGAAATATGTTATTTTGACACCTTCAAGGTTGCGCCCATTTCTCAGACAACTTGAACTTCCGACGATTGGCTCTCCTCGGGTCGTCACTTTTGGAGGGCTGAAAGGGAACCTTGTTAGGGAATCAACGGAATGGCAGGAATAATCAACCTGAATTTTGGTAATAAGAGAAAGTATGAGATATAAATACCCTTTTTAATATAGAAAGAGTAATTAAATTAAATAAAACTATATATTAAATAATAATAAATCGATCACAGTAAACTAAGACCTTTACAGGATCTTTATGTTATGTAAAACATACTTAACTTGGGATTTTGGGATAATATATTTTAGGAAATGTGTATAAAAATATTTAAAAATATTATATTGAACCTGTAAAAATATTTTTGAAATGATTTAATAGGTTTACATATATCTTTTACCTTACGTATTTATTATTTAAAAGATACTTTTTGAAGATAACATACTTAACCTCCTGCTAAAACCCCTTCTTTCCACTCTTAAGCCTCTCTTCATTCCTATTAGAGTATTTCCCTTTTCGCTGCTCCTGTCAAATATCACCTCAATTTGTTATCCTTAACACCAAATCCTTTTTGCATATTGTTTTGTTATTCTTGCAACCCCGCTAACCATTATGCTGTCACTCCCCTTCAATGCCTGCCTCCGCCCCCTTGTTTTGCCTCGAACGCATTTCAAAATTCACAATTCAAAACGTGTTAATTAGCAGGCGGTGAAAGGCAAAGGACGAAGGACGAAGGGCGTAGGACCCTCGGAGGGAAGTTGCTTCTCCGCAAATGTGTTAATGACTGGCCCCAGCCACGCCCCCTTCTCCTGGGCGACTTTAATTTCCGCGAGCCGCCTTCTTGAGTTTTTGGATGTCAATAAAATTAGCATTTCCTTTTGTTTTTGTTTTGTGTGTGTGCTGTGTGTTTTGTTGTCGCACAAATTAAACTGTTTCGAGGGCGTGGCCACATTACGCAACTAAATATTCATGCGAATGAAATTCCAGAAGGCCTTCTTGCCACAATTTTCCTTAATATTGACGCCTTGAAGCGTCAAAATGAAAACTCTTTTTCCCCCAGGGAGCAGTCATAACTATCAAATTACCCAAGGATATGTGTTGTGTGTTTCCACGCTGAACCATAAAACCACCAAATTCAAGGGTTAAGTTTTAAATATTTTATTGTAATTAAGACGCGAAATTTCTCCCGCAGGAGAAGAGCAGGAAGTTTAGTAGCAGATGTTTGCAGGAATTAAAATTAAGGTGAAGGGGGAATAAATATAGGAAAAACACTTCATACTTTCCTTAAAAATATATTAAATATTTCCTTAAGCATTGTTCCAGTTAAAATCCTTTTTTAATCAATGTTTTGTTTCAAAAATTCCTGCTTATCCCTAACCTTAATCAAGCCTATTTAACCTCCCACAAAAAGTTCTCCAAATTGTAACCTCTTAACCCCCTTTTTAACCCCACAAGCAGCCCACTGCCTTATCCACATTTTCCACAGTTGCATGGTGGAAAATGCAAAATGGAAAATGCAACAGGAAAAAAGAAGACAAGGGAAAACTCCGTAACGAACATGCCTTTTGTTCCCTTCAGCTGATTTACAGCCACAAGTTTTGGTCTTCAGTTCTTAACCCCGCCGTTGTTGGGCAGTTAACATTTGCTGGATGCGCTCCTTAACACTTTGTTGCCGTTAATTATGCAACAGCCTTCGTCTGTTTGCAGTTTCCTCTGCTCCTTTCCTCGACTTTCCCTGCTTTCCCAGCTATATTCTTCCTTCTGCCATGTGCAGGCTCTGACTGAAAACTAAATGAAAACTGTCAAATGAACCGCAATTGTAATTGTGTGTTTCTCGAGTTTACTCCTCACGGTTTGTGTTTTGCCTAAAAACTCTGGCCAAAAACGAAATGATGTGTGCATGGCGCAAAACTTTCACCTGTTAATGGCATTGTGCACACGAGAGAGATGGAGACGACAAGTGCAACAAACTGCCACCAGCCTCGACCAAATCCCCGGAAAAATCCTTAGCCAAATCCCCAAGCCAAGCCAAGCCAAGCCAACTCTGCTCTTTGTCGTGTGCTGCTCCTACTGCGTTTTGTTTTTGGTTGAAAGTTTCTCGGAAAAATTGTTCAACAACTAAAACTTTAATTAAAAGTGGAAAATGTATTATTAAAACCAGAAATAAAGAGCGAGAGCTGAGCAAATGGATCAGCCAACAAGGATTTGAGCAGTCGAAGTAGGTGATACTCTAGGGAGGGATTACTGGGAAAAATAGAGGAAATAATGTAGGGTTTGTAAAAGGAAATTAATTGTTTTTGAGGAGGCAGTAAAATATATCAACAAATAGATTTATTAATTAGAGTTTAATTTAAGAATAAAACAAAAAGTAACAGCAAGAACAGGAGAAGCAGAAGTGCCTTCCAAAAACTGACAGCATCTTCTTCCAAGTCTGTTAAAAAATTAATTTTAATTTATTTAAATAAATCATGAAGACATGCTTATTAACTTTGAAATAAATAAGAGATCAATTATTTTTAGCTACAAATAATATACAATTACTGTAGAATACATCTAACCAATCTTATATTATTTTTTAAAAGAATTGAAGATGTAATAAAATATGTAATCTTAAAATCGTGAAACTTCTTTAAATATTTTTTATATTTCCTACAATTTTATTAAAGTTTCTTGTTCAAATAATATATAAATATTTTACAATACATTTTAATCAATCATATATTATTTTTTAAAAGGAATGAGTAAACTTAAAACCGTGAAACTTTTTCGTACAATTTTATTAAAGTCTCTTATAAAACTAATAATTTTGTTAGAAAAAATAAATAAATATCAGAAACAAAATATTTAAACTTAAAAACCGTGAAACTTCTTCAAAATCCTTTAAATTAACAATTTAAAAGTGTTTCTTATAAAAATAATAATATTGTAAGAATACATTTCAATCAGTCTAATATTACTTGTAAAAGAAATAAATATCACAAATAAACTTAATATCAGAAATACATACGAAAGCCGTGAAACTTCTTCAAATACTTTATATATTTACCACAATTTTATTAAAGTCTCTTATACCTATAAAATAAATATCCATCCAATTTATTGATCAACTTCACAGAGTAACCTTTTCACCCCCAGAAAATAAAAAAATGACCCCAAGTGACAAAAGTGAGGGCATCAAGTGTGGGCTCCCACTCTTTTTTCGGCAAAGGAGACACACATCTGCATGTGGAGGAGAGATCCATGGCAGCAGTGCAGCAGCGACATACGAGAGAGAACCAATTGCAATGTGCATTTATTCAACTGTAAATCAATAAATTTTAATTAAAATTGCAGCCATACGCAGTGACCCAACGACCCAATCAGCCGGGCCAATTGTCCTCTCAGTCCGAATATGGCTATCCTCTCGCCGAAATAAATGAAACATCAAAATGCCGGCACATGGGCACTGGACAGCAGTGGCTTTTAACTAAAAATTGTCCGAGGCTGGAAGCTCATAATGCGAATTTCCGTTGCCGCTAAGCGTCGCTCAGCATATAATTCGACATTTGACAAGGTCGCCCTCAGTTTTACGCCCCCAAAAATCCGCCCACTTCCCAGGCCTTACTCCATATCCCTTGATAATTTCGTTATGCATTTCGATTTTGGCAATTGCCATTTGTGATTTGCAAACTGGGATTTTCGATTTGTAGATGGCGAATTGCGAATCGTGAAGCGTGTGTGTTGTGTGTTGTGTGTGTGTGTATTTTGTCGTTTCGGTTGTTTCGCGGAACAATATTACGCATACGACATGTTGGCCATGGCAACGGGGGAAAAGGGAATCTTGCCCCATGGCGCTGAAACAGCCATCAACGGCAATGCATATTTCCTTTTCCACATTTTTGAGATCAATCTGCGTCAAATGAAACTTTATTACATGGAATGGGGTATTAGGAATGCGAAATAAGAGGAAATATGAGGTTTAAAAATGTAGTTTTAAGTAAAATTGCGTCCTGTTAAAAATAAAAATTAATTTCAGCAAGCTTAAGATATGCTTTCTTAAAAAAATATCTTAGTAAAGTCATATTTTAATCATTTTCCTAATTTGTTTATTATCAAAGATCTTGTCCAGTGTGACCATCTTGCAAAAACTTGAAAATCCTTCTCTAGATCATGTGACAACGCCAAATAAAATACCAATAATCGTTAAAACACCAAAAAATTGCATAAATACCCCAAAAACATTATAAAACTTGCACTACAAATTAAAATTCATGTAAAAGATTTTAACATGGTGATAAAAATCCTCTAGTAATTTTGTAAAATTTCCCTCCTTCCCATTTTTTCTTGTCCTTTTCTTATTTATGCATAATTTATCCCCATATTATTGAGCTAATGAAGTGAGCGTGCATTTCATTTCTGATTCTAGATTATTCCAAAATTTATGCAGGAATGCGCCATCCAGCTGGGCTCTGTGAATCCAGTCTCGTCCTCCGATTTTCCACTTTACCATAAATCTTGCCACGAATAGCGCTATAACATATATACATACACACAATCGTATACACACACCCTTGTAATGGCAACAAATCATCGAAATGCAAGGAGGTTGCTTGAGGTGTTTCGATTGTGATTTGAGTGGCGATTGAGAATGTTGGCCGGGAGCTAAAATGGGTCTTTGATTGCGGGAACTTCAGTTGCGGATGTTAAGTGGAAACTCTAGAGTTATGGGGAGTAAGTAGAAGTGCTTGTAGTTGTGGGTTTCTTGAAGGATTTAGGTCTTGAAGGATTTAGATTTTTAAATAGTTGAGGAATTTCACTCACTAATTTGAAACTTAAAGTTGAAAATATAATAAATCTGTAAAGAATGTTTAAAATAAATATAAGGCTTAACATTTTAGAGGTATTTTCTTGGATTCAATGATTTTTTGTAAACAAAAGCCTGTTTATTTATGTGATTAATCTAAAACTTAGTGGCTTTCTTAAGATATTTAAATAAGTCTTGAGAAATTTAGATTTTTAAATAGTTGAGGAATTGTACTGATTAATCTAGAACTTAAAGTTGAAAGACAATAAATCTGTAAAGAATATTTAAAGTAAATATTAGGATTAACAGTCTTAAGAAATATTCCTAAATTCAATGACTTTCTGTAAACAAAAATAATTTTATTTGATTGAATATAATGTTGTAGTAATAATTATTATTTTTTGATTAAACGTTTCTTAATTAATCTTTTACAATAAGAATGATATTTAAAAGACAAACTCAAATGCACAGGAAAATACTACATTCTTAACTTTCACCCATCAAAAATGTATAATTTAATAGAAAAAACTTTTGAAATAAAAGGAATCCATGAAACCGAACTTACTTCAAGCTCCCCATCTCGCCTCTCGGAAAACTGTTGGAAAATGCATAGCTGCTCATAACCAGGCAAACTTTTCCCCCTTCACAGAACACACACTCACATGGGAATTTGTGTGACGAATTGTAATACAAATGAGCTCCAAACACAGGCATAGCCAAGTAACCTCACCTCGGAGGCTCTAAGAACAGGTGGGGTGCGGGGGTTTGGGTGGTCACCTCCCCCTACCCACCATCCACCTCCCATGGCTTTCCCTGTTTCCCGGCACGTCGTTTAGTGCAACAACTTAATTTGCATATCAGCGCGGCCAAATTGCACGCGGCATGCAATGATTGGCGAGGGGGGAGGCCAAACGTCAACGGGGAGGAGAGAGGGGGGAGTAAGGGAAATGGGGGAAAATGTTAAAATGGGAAAATTGTTTTGCAGGCTGCGGGAAAACTCATGCGCATGCAAAGGCGAACACACTTCATCAATTTGCCAATAAACTTGTGAGTACTTGGCGCAATAGTTGCCAACATTTCAATCAGGCCAAACACTCGGCTAGGGTTTTGATTTTTCCCACTGCCATTTTCCCCCAGATTTTCCACCCCACCCACACACTTGTGCGAACTTTTTGAGTCAGCGCAAAAATTTTATGCACATGGCATAAAATCGAAATCAAAGTTGTTGCTGATTTGGCGCAAAATTAACAGGCAAAGCAGGCGCTCTCTCTTAGCTGTCAGCCATCTCTCTATATATATATATATCCGCCCCCCTCGAAAGGACCTTCGTCCTTTTCCCTTCTTTTGAGGGCAATTAAAGCGAGGAACCACTGGTCTCCCTTGAGAAGGCCTCGCCGCTCGCGCGCGTCTTGTCTCTCAAATTAAATTTGCATTTCAAATTCCGTTTTTGTTGACATCCGGCAGTGTTCCTTGGCGGGATTCCGGATTCCGTAGCTTCGCAAATCAAAGCGTTTAGTTTAGACAAATCCAAGGACCAACAGCACATAAACCAACAAAGCCGGGAGGGAAAAATATCCTTAGGAGGGAGTGAGAGGGAAATGGGGAAAGCAAAAGCCTGGAACTCGAATGAGCAGGTGCCTGCCTGCATATAAATCAAAATAATTTCGTTTTGGGTGCTGTAATTTCACAAGGGGAGAACAGGGGATAACACTGTTATAAAAATCTATATTGTGTTTAAAAAATAAAAAAATTAAAATTATTCTTAGTATAAGAAAAAGATAAGTGATAAATAATCTTGAAGGTAAAAAAACGTAGACAAGCACTTGCTTTAAGATGTTTGCTTTAATAAATTATATCTATTTTTAGAAGGTTTTTAAGTAAGTTATTTTTTAAATACATTCTTAAAATCCCTTTAATTAATTATGAAAGTAGTGTTATGTTGTTTTTAGTAAATAAAAAAAAATATATTAAAAAATTATTAATTTCAAAATGAATTGTACAAATTCTAGAATAAGGGTTGGCAAATTTTAGTGATATTTGCTGTGAATATCGATAAATAAATTTATATTTTAGCTGCTACGATAATTCAAAGCAATATAATTAATTTCCTTATAGGTTTAACAATGTTTTGAATATTGAATTTGATACTTTTGATATTAAAAAATTCTTTTTTTTATATTAAATTATGTGCGATATATTTTCGATGTATCATATCGGTTTCATTCTCTCGATATACATTCGTTAGACCACTATTCTGCAATTATATTATTATTATTCACATTTACAGCATATTATTTTGAAATTTTCTTTAAAGTGCATGAAAATGGTTTGGGGAAATCCCGTAAAAAGAAGGCAGGAGTTGGGCGAAATCATGAAAAGGACAAATGAAGTGAAATTTAAATGATTGCATACTCGGAGGCGTTTGTTGAACCACTTATTTTCACCTAATTGCACACTCGAGTGGACAGACGATGCTTTTTCCACTTCAGTAAACTGCCAGGGAGTTGGTCACTCCCCCAGCACTCCACTCCTAATCCCAATCCCATTCCCAGTCTCAGTCCCAATGTTACGCAACAAAGTCACAAAATATTTGGCAAACATTTCGTGTCCAACATTTCATCCTTCCTTCCTTCCTTGAACCAATATTGGGGTGCGTGTGCCAACAGCATTTGTGTAATTTGTGAGCATTTGTTGTGTGTTTGTGACAATAAGCGAAAAGCAATTATAAAGCGGCACAAGAAAGTGAAAGCCGGAAATTGCCCAGAGAGAGAGTGTCAAAGGACTAAAAGGAGCGTGTGTAGGAGACACTCTCATGTAGGGACACTCTGGCTTGAGGAGGAGGAGAACAAGGACTTCGAACCGCAGGCAGGCAGCTCATTAAAGGCACAAGTTTATACTCCTTCATCTTTCATCTTTCAGTTTTGTTTCTTTGGTTTAATTTTTACTGCGACGAAACGAAACGAACAGAAACAAATTTCATGCAAATGGAAATGGAAAATGCAAATTAACAAGTTCCTTAATGGGACTTTGTGGGCGCTGCATCTCCTTCAGTGACTGTAAAACTGCGAAAAAGAGTCCTGGAAATTCTAGGAGAATTTCAATTAAAAGTTGGCAAGGAATCTATGGAATCAGAGTGGTTTTTTGAGTGTTATGATTTTGCTTATAAACTACAACAAAAATATATATTAAAAAATATTTTAAAATTATATTAGAGATATTTTTTAGTCAATAAAAAATTAAAAATTATTGCATTTAAGTCTCAGATTCATGTTCTGTCATCTTTACAACTCCATTACTCAAAAATACTTCTTCAAAATACCATTTTATTTTTTGGAAAATATTCCGCCAAAAACACTTGCCAAATATGGTTACTTCCCTGACATGTCGTTGAAAAAAAAAAAATGATTTCTTTTACGGGCGAACCATTTCTGCATCAACCAATTTCCCCACTCCATCCGATTTTCCACTTGTGCATTTTCCAAGCCACCACCAACTCTTGTTACGCGTTCTCAGCCGCGCTGCATGTCATGACATGAGCAGGAAATGCGTTTTCTGACGCCGCCGCTAAAGATGGCTGAAAGAGAGGAACCGGAAATGGGGGAAGGCAAAGGGTTACACACAAAAAAAAAATCTAGTAATTTTTATATTATTTACTTCCAAAGTAATGGTAACTTCTTGTACTTTTTTTTAACAGAAAACTTAAATAGTTTTTAAGAAACGTTAAGTGACATTAGGTCTTTCTTTGGGTAAGTTTTATTTAAGTTTAAGACAAAGCCTTTTAATCTGATAAAATATATATTTATAAGTTCTCAAAATTTTTTCAAGTGTCTTATCTGAGGGTGCCGGAATTTTCGAATAGCTGCTGTTCTTGGATTTCTCGGCTAGGTTTACGGTTACGGTTTTTTGGCTATGCCGTGTGCCCGGTTCCGTTTCTTGTGCACCAAGCGCAGCGCCATAAATATTTAAATTGTGGAACGAACCACCAGCAGAACCTGGACTCTTTCCCTTTTCAAGCCGCTTTTTGAGACCCCTTTCTTATACGCCCATGTCTGGCTTGTTGCTTGCCAGCTTTATTTTTTGACAGTTATCGATTCACCGATGGCTGCTTCAGTTGCAGATCCCGATTCTGTTTCTGATTTTGATGTTGTCTTTGAATTGAGGCAGTGACTTTTTATCTGACAATTCGTGGGCTAAAATATGCATTAAAAGCAGCAGGAAATAATACGTTTGAAAAAGATTATGAATCCTCATTTAACTACATTTATTTTGCAGGAAGCAATGTGTAGGGAAATGCTGTGCTGAAAATGCTTTGCAACTCAATTAACCAGACCCAAGAAAACCCTGCAGTCCTGTTAAGACATTGTCAAAATTGAAGCCAGAAATCAAAAATGTTTCATTTGTTTGCTCAAATGATTGAAGTGGAGTTGAACTCAATGTACCCTTCGGAATTATAATGTTTTCTCTGGCCATGCATTTAATATGTATTTGCCAACGTCGCTTTTTCCTCAAGGCAAATTGTGTCTGCAAACTTTGCCTAATACAGGTGCAAATGTTTGCAAAATATTTACAAAACCATTGAAAATATGTGAAGAATTATTGAGGAATTTTTCCAGGGCAGACATTGTATTTTTAAAGGATAAATATTTGAGGAAAATTAACTCTCAAGACGATGAACGCAACAAATTGTTTTTGTTGATTAAAGTTTTTGAGTTTTAAGGAATTTAAAGCAGACGAAAATATTTACATTTCGGTTTATTAGATGTTTTTGTTAGAGCAATTGAAAACAAGAAGGAAATGTGGGATTTTAAATTGAGTTTTGGGAGGGATAAAGAGAAGATTGAGAAGGATAAATAAGAACTTAAATAAAAAATTCATTCCCTTTTCTTCTTCGACAAAAATATTAATATATTATTATAATTGTATTACATTAATTTTAAAAAGTTAATTACTTTCAAAGTTGGTAATTATTGCTGCTAGAAAAATGGCTTAACAATATCTTTCAAGGAAAAGAAAACTTCCCCTAATATTTATGACTCATTCTCAAAATACCTTTGCTTAAAAAATATTTCAAAAGCTTTTCTACAGAATAAAGCTTTGCTAACAAAAAACCTTTCATTAAATTTACCTGTTATCTATCGATAACTTTATACTTACTTATCGATATTTCCCCGCACTTAATCCCCCAAACGGGCACCCACTGCGTATGAGTAATTTAACAGAGCTTTTTGATTTTTATGACCGCCGATATTGGGTTGTTTTACTACTTAGTCAGTCGTTCGAAAAATAAGTTCAGTTACCAGCAATAAGTCGAAGCAGTTGGACGTCCAGAAATTTCTTAGTTAAAATTTTAAATTAAACAAAAAATTAAACCAAAATGCCACCACCGCATGATCATTGTGGAGGCCCACCGCATCGCCGTGGACCTGTGATCAAGGTCCAGATTGCACCACCATGGCCCCGACGCCATCATCGTCCGCCGCCCCAGGTTGTGGTGGTGCAGCAGCCAGCGCCGCCCCCACCACCAGTCATGGTGGTGCAACAGGCGCCGCCACCACCGTACTATCAGCAACCACCACCACCGCCGCCCGGTGGCAGTCACTACCATAATCCGCAATATTGAAGAGGAAGTAAAAAAAATAATTACTAAATGGAAAGGAACTACTTCAGAAAGGCGCCATACTGAGGAGGAACTACAAATAAAAATGAATTTATAATAAACTTAGAACTAAGAAAAAAATCAAATTCAAGAAGTAAATAAAAATATAACAATAAAAACAGTGATAAAATATTTAAAAATTTATTTATTTTAAAAAGAAAACAATGTGAAGGCCACGTACATAAATTTTGAAAAAATCCTAAAGCTATAGAGGTTTACTTTGTATTTAAAAACCTACGAACGCTTAAAAGTCTTTATATAAATATATATATTCAAAAATTATTATTTTGACTTATGCCTTAAATTTTCCCAAATTTTCTTTTAACTGTTATAGGTTTTTAATGACTCTGAAACTCTATTTTATATAACTCCATTTTTTCTTTTCAAAGAACATTCTATAGTTCAACTATATTAATCTTTATCTCCATCATTTATTATCGAAACACCTGTTGTATTTACTTTCCATGGCTGTCTAGATGAAATTCTCTCTATTTTCTCTGGCAAAAACCTTCACTCTTTCCACATATTTCCCTAACATTTTGTGCCTATCTGAGAGATAAGGCCACTCTAGTTCGCCGATAAGCTTGGGATCAGATAGTCTGGTAAACAATGGAGGTAGGAGGAAGCATAACGGAACCCGATCAATACAATTCAGCTGTGAATGCACAACTGTCCCTCGGGCAGCGTTATCGGATGGTGACTAAGAGCACACTCCTTATCGCTGGAATAATTCCCATAAACCCTGATTGATGGAGCTTCGGGTACTTCCAGTGCGGTTGGCGTGAAGCGCGTTGAGTTCTTGGGGTTCCAGTGTTCTTCGCGTTGCTGGCTGCCGAGGTTGGTTGGGTTTGTTGGACTGTCAGTCAGGTGAATCCAGTATGCGGTACTATGAAGATCCATGTGGCTATCCTTCTCGCCATCACCATGGTCGTCCAAATATCGAGATTGATGTGGTTCCCGGTTGGGGTGGCGCATATTATCCGCCGCCGCCTCCGCCTCGGCCCACCGAGATAGTCTACGTAACGCCAGCGGCCACCTATGCTCCGGGAGTTTCCCAAGTTCAGGTGATGCCTCAGCCTTATGGCGGCGTTCAGGTGGCCACCACCAATGGTTACTATCCGCAGCAGCAGCAGGTGTACCAGGACTACCAATACCAGTATCAGCAGCCCTACAACAATCCACCATATCCCCAGTGGTGAAAGGAAGGAGGAGGAAGCAGCTATCCAGATATCATCAGACTAACTTAAGAACTCAACTATAATCGCATAATGTTCCAAGTTCAATGAGAAATATATTATAACAACAATAAAGTGTAGAGTATTCCAATAAAAGTGATGTAATTCGATAATTATGTGTTTTGGTTATAAATAAAAGGTGACTATCATCAGCGAAAAATCATGAAATTCATAAGATATTTAACTAAAAGTACACTTAAAGTTCAACAACAAATTTCTACAATAGTATTATTGATATAAAGTATTTTCATAAATATATGTTTTATTTATTCAACAACAAATTATTATAACAATACTATTAATTAATACTATTATCAAAAATATTTCAATAAAATTCAACAACAAAGTATGGCAACGTAATATGTGCTTATCAGCAATAAAGTTAAACAACAAATTATTACAACAGCATTATTGATACCAAATCAATGGGAAAATACTTTCGATTAAAAGGATTCCCATAAATGTATGTTTCATTTATTCAATAACAAATTATTATAACAATTCTATTAATCAAAAATATTCCAATAAAATTCAACAACAAAATATCACCAATAAAATTCAACAATAAATTACTGCAACAGCGTTATTGATACCTAAGAGATCTAAGATCTAACTGTCTCCATTCCTCTAACATAGAAAGTCCAATAAAAATTTGAATGTTCCAAGTTCAACAACAAGTATTGTATATCGATAAACTCTAACCGATAGACAAAAACAATAACAAATTCAGTCACTTTTAATCTTAAGTTCTTGGAATGACAAAACAAAATGGCGCAATAGATAGTAAGTTTCTTTGATAACAAAGACAAGGTGTTCTTTGTATATAAACACAACAGCGCAATGAGTTATTAATAACAACATTGAAAGATAGCAATACAAAAATATGTAGGAGCCGATAAATATGTAAGGAATTTAAATTTATGATTATATATTCTTTATGAGTCAAATTAAATTCTTTATTATTTTGCAATATAATTATATTACCTTTTATATATATGTATGTAAATAATAAGTTATTATTCGTATTCGTCAAGTAAATTCGTTAAATAAATCAAATAATTTCACAAATTTATTTAAATTAACAATAGAACTTAATATACTATAACCTTATGAATCATATGATTTCGATATTCCCCCAACATCCAATTTTGTCCTTCCCCTAAACACAAAAATTAGTTATGATTCACAAAAATGTTGAACTAACGAAATTCACCCGAAAAAAAGCAAAGCTCATTTTCCGTTTTTTAACACCTAGACCCTCCCCTGCCTGGACAGAATTTATCAATATTTTTTTATCGAAGAAGACATTAAGTCCACCTGACAAGATAAGGAAGTAAGCTTCTGTGCAAAAATATACATAACAAAAGTTAGAAAATTCCCCCAATTAGCGATAATGTTAGCCTTAAATAGTTTGGCAGGTGGAGCAGTGACTTCAGTTCGACCCAAGAGTCAAAGGCAGCAGCTACACCGTCAAGGATACTTTTTTGGATAACCTAAACCTAAACCTAAAGATGCCCTACTACGAGGAAGAAAGGCACCACCACCATCATCACCATCACCATGGTGGCAGGCCCATTGTTGAGGTGGACATTGTTCCCCCGAGGATCCCGAGGCCAGTGATCGAGATCGGAGTGGGTGGTGGCTACCGCCCACCGCCGAGGGTGGAGGTTATCACTCCCGCCGCTGTGTACCAGCCACCACCGCCACCGCCCGTTGTTGAGGTCGATGTGGTCCGTCCCGGAAGGCCGTTCATCGAGTTCAACATCGGCGGTCGCCGTCCGCCACGTGAGGAGGTCATCATCGTCCAGCAGCCACCACCGCCCAGGTGGTAACTTCATTCCGCCACTGACTGGCGAATTGGAAGAGTGAACTAATTACAAAAAAAAAAATACACAACATAACAAAGAACAATGTCCAACAGTGTTCACTGCAATGGAATAAGCATCTTATAGTTTACACTAGACTTTAATATTTAAATAAAAAATAAACAGAACCTCAGACTTGAAATCAAATATCTTTTAATTGGAAATTAAAGATTTTATATTGAACCTTATTAAAATAAAATATTTTGCTCTATAAAAATGTAAAAAAAATTAACTGTATTTAATATAAACCCAAGGGTTTACTTTGTATTAAAGAAAAAATTCAATAAAACAGTGTTCACTCCTTCCAAGTATGTATATTGATTACTAACAAATTAATTCAAATTTCTATCTAAGGATGTGGTAGGGAGTTAATTTTAAAAATATCTTAATTGTGGGGATCACCTGCCTAGTAGCAGAAAATTTCTAGGTATTATTTAATAATAAATATTACAATTTTATTTAAAAATATGAATAATGAATATTCTTTAGAGCAATACAAATAATTAATTACATACTTAAGTATTTTTTATTGCATTTTTTCTTAGCTAAAATATAACGTATACGCCATGTTGTTTTCGTGGAGTCGCCTGCTCCTCAATTTTAAAAAGAAATAAATTTCAAATAAAAATTGTCATTTTTACCCAAACATAATATAATTTATTAGTAAGTATATTTTTTGTACATTTTTTCCTTATTAAAAAATGTATTTACTCAAAATTACGCACGTTTAAACGTTCCTCTGCACTCTTAAATTACTATTTTTGAGTTGTTTAATCGAGTTATTCCTGTAACTGGCAATCCATTCTGCTGTTTCTCTGAATAAGTTAAGTGCATTTGGTTTTAATTGAAATTCACATGATTGGTTTTCAATGTCGGCTCTTGGACTTGTACGCTGAATAAATTCACATATATGCCATTAATTCGGAATGTTAATGGCGAAAATATAAAAATTTAACTGCGGGGGAATGTCATAAACAATGGTTAAGGTTTTTCCTATCCATTTTTCTCTCCCTCTGTCCATCTCTAGCTATCTCTCTCTCTCTCTCTCTCCCTCTCTCTCTGCTATCTCCACATAAAATTGTTTTTAAATTTTTGGTTTTGGTTGCTATCTGACGTGCCGGAAATGATTGATGTCCTTTGGTGGAAAAAGAGCCTTATCAATTAGTGTAAAAATAAGAAATTATTAAAAATAATAGTAAATAAAAAGAAAGGTATTGTCGTTAATATATTAAAGATATTATAAATTTAAGGAAGTGAAAATTAGATAATGTCTTAAGATTATGTGTGTAAGAATATTAAATTTTGTTAAAAGGAATTCTACATGAAAAAATAAAGTTGTTATTTTATTTCTAGACAACATTTGGCTTTTTTATATTTAAGCTACTTTTACCAATCTATAATTTAATTTTATTCCATTTAAATAGTTGCTGAAATAAAAAAAAATCCCCTTAATGACTCACTAATTGCACTTTTGGGGCAACCCCAGTCAAAGTCCTTAAGTTGAGTAATTACAATAAAAAAAATCGAGTAAGTGTTTAACCAATTCTGACAAAAATGAATCACAGCAAAGACAATTGCACTTGATCGATAATGTTAGATAAGGGATTGTTATCAAGGGATTTCCTTATCATCAACAAACCAAAAGTATAAATTTGGAATAAATAAATGATGGACAGCAAGTGGAAAACCAGTCAAGCTAGGAAAGCCAAGGAAAACAGATCCAGAAACAGATCCAATTCGAAAAATAAAGAAATCATGGCCGATGTGAATATAAATGTCCAGTGCGAGTGTTATCATCGTCGCGGATTGCTCTACGCAGCTCGTCCTTGGGTCTGGGGACGTCCTTGCCGCCGTTGCCGCAGGATGATGAACAGGAGCATTATGGTGGTGCCTGCACAGGTGGCACAGCCTGCCATAAAGGCAACCACCACCACCACCACCTTGGTGCCCGTTGCTGTTACCACATACTAAGAACAAGGAGATCGAAGGAGATTTTTAAGAATTTTATTTTAAAGAAGAGATTGTCTTATTAAAGAGAAAATTCTTAACCAGACTGATATAAATATATATTTATAATTAAATAAAATATATTACCAAAAGAAATATGAGTCTTTGAGTATCTTTGAGTATTTGATAAGCCAAAAAATGAGTTTATTAATAGCACAAAATCTTGTTTACTAATATAAGAACTTTAAAAGCACATCTAATTTTCAGCAGTTATATAACATATTGTGGAAAATAATTTTTTTTATAAATTCATTTTTACTTTCGACACTTTGACACTTTAATTCTGACGACTTTCCCTAATGACTTCTAAAGTAGAAAGGATTTCTGCCACATGACTCTCGATGTTGGCCTCTTGCAACTCCATCCTGTCCAGTCTCTCCTGTGTTGAATTAAGACTGCCAGCATATCGCAGTTCCCACTTTTGCTCGTGAAGATTGATGTGATATGCCAATCTCCTTAGTCTCATGAAGCAGAATCCTTGACATTTGTTCTCCGGATTTTTCAAAACACACCTAAATTCCGGATAATTCTCTGACTCTGCCTTAGACTCTTTGTACAGATTCCAGGCAAGAAGAGCAATGAGTAAATAAATTCCCAACTTTAACATTTTGAAAAGAGAAGAACCTCTAAAGGCGAGCGATTTCAATAAACTAAAGCTTAATTTATGCGCAAGCTGACGAAGATGGTTTGGTTTTTGGTGATAAAAAAAATATGAATTTTATTTAATCATACAATTTGGCAAAAACCAATTAGATTGGATTATAAACGTAAACATTTTAGAGGCGGTAACCTTTTTTCCTCTGGGACCATGTCCGTTTTTTTTTTGTTCCATAAAATTAAAGATTAAAAAAATATGCAATATAGTACAAAACCACAATAATGCCGATGCTGTGACCACTTACTAAGAACAAGGATATCGATGGAGCTTTTTAGAGAGATAATTTAAACTAAATAGGAGATTTCCTTCTCATAAAAGATATTCTTACCCAGACTGCTTTATGTATATTTAATATTAAATAAAAATTTTTGTACAACAAAATACCTTTGGGTTCTTCAATGAAACACTTCTCTTCAAAGAAGAGGTATTGGATTAGTAAGAAAATAACTTTATTGAGAACTCTGAATCTCGCATATTGATATTAAATCTTCATAAAGTAGAGCAAGTAATAATATACTATCTAGGAGTCAATTAATAAATTTATTTTCTAAAGCGTTGTGCATTTGGAATTAACATAATACTGCAATATATAATATTCATATTAATATATAATATTCATATAAAATTCTTTGGTCTAAAATCCCTTCCTAGGGCTCAGTTTCCCTTAAAGTTTCCAGTGCACTTTTGATATCCAACAACCGGCTTGCAATATTGGCCTGTTGCTGCTCCATCCTGTCCAGTCTCTCCTGGGTTGCGTTCAGTGTGTAAGCATCCCTCAGACTCCACTCCTGCTCATGGAGTTCGAGATGGGAGATCAAAGCCTTTAGCTTCGAGAAGCAGAAGGCAGAACACTGGTTCTCCTGATCGGACAATATACATCTAAATTGCGGGGTATTCTGTGACTCTGCCTGAGACTCTTCATACAGATTACAGGCCAGAAGTGCAAGGATTAAATAAATTCCGAATTTAAACATATTTACTGGAGAGCAACCGCAGGAGTCGAGATGTTTGAATGAACTGAAGCTTAATTTATTTATTCGTGGTGATAAAAAGCCATGTTTGGTTTATTTATAAGGCAAATCTAATAAGATACGAGAAAAATTATGAATAAAATATCAAAATTGAATAATTTGTGGGCGGTAAGCTTCGTCTCCAGGGATCGGAGCTGATTTTTGGTTTAATAAACTAAAATAGAATGAAATGTGTCAAATATTATCTGGAATTTCTAGAAAGCAATAACTTTTTAAAGAAGATTAATCTGAAAGGAAAAAAAAAGTCATCAACATTATTAAATTTATCTTTAAATACCAAATAAAATATTTATACTTAAAAAAGTGTATTTTCTGTAACTGTAACTATTTTTTATTTAACAAAAATATTGTAATACTTAATACATATAAATTTCAATATAACAATATACCTAATAATTTATTCAAATAATTTTTAGGTACCTTAAAATGACTCATAAATTAACAGATCTTTGGGGCAACCCCTAGCATTGAGAACCTTAGTGACTCAGCCTTGAAAGCAACATATAACCAGCATATAACCAACCCTGGTAAAAATGAATCACGATAACAGTCGAGGCCGAAACTTGATCAATCAATGCAACGCGATAAGTGAATCCATAAGATTTCCTTATCAAACCCCCACGCGTGGTACACCAAAACGGAATAAATAAGTGGGAAACAGCCATTGGAAAAGCCAGTAAAGCGGGAAAACTTCAAGAAGGAAGAACACCACAAGAACTCGAGGAAAAATGACCGACGTGAATATCAGCCTGGAGTGTGCCGAGTGCCATCATAGCCGCGGACTCATCTACTACGCCAATCCCTTGGCCTGGGGACGTCCTTGCCGTCGCTGCCGCAAGATGATGTCCAAGAGTGTGGTGGTGGTGCCCACCCAGATCCAGGCTGCACCTGCCCAGGTGCAAGCTACACCTGTTCAGGTGCAAGCTGCATCCCAGGTCCAGGCCTCACTTGTCCAGGTGCAGACCACACCTGCCCAGGTGGTGAGGAACACTCAAACCACCACCACCACCACCACTACTACGGTGCCCATCAGGGTCAACTATTAAGCTCATTAAAGTTCGTTAAATGCCTGATTGTTTATGTGAAAATTTTGAATTAAAACTCATTGAAGAAAATGTTAAATAAATTAAAAAAATTGTTAAATAATAAATGCAATTATTGTAATGAAATGTGTATGTTTTCTTTAGTTTATAGAAATATTTTAGGGAGCTGCCTTTTAAAAATAAGAATATAAACAAAGATTAAGAATTAGAGGAGAAATTACGATTGAACAAATTTTGTAAGCATATTAAAAAAAATATATTATATTAATATTTGAATAAAGAGCTATATAAATATTCATAAAAACGAGAACAGAAAACGTAGACTGAATTCTCGAAAATAAAACAAAACAAAAACGATATATTTTTATCAGAATATCAACGTTTTTTTTTTTTAATTTGTATATTATATTTTTGTATCTTTAATTATTTAATATTTTGTTTTCATTTCAGGAATTACGTTTTCGTTTTTTTTTTATTTTATTTCAATTTGTATAAATTATTTTGTTATCTATAATTATTTATTATTTGGTTTTAATTTCGGGAACTCAGTCTACGTTTTTTTTCTGATTTATATAAATATTTATATAGCTCTTTAGTTTTAATTATTTTTGTTATATTTATTTATACCCAAATGTAAGATAAATCCCCTTTTTATATTAAATTAAATATTAAGTTTGCACACAAAATACCCATTATAATTATTTACAGAAGTAATTAAAGTTGTGAAAGAATTTTCACTTTGTCACATTTTTATCAAGCAATAAAATGCATACAAATTTATATATTTTAAAATGTATTAGACAACATTTTAACTTATATAAAGCCATGTAATTAGTAAACTGTATAAACCTATACATAATACATATTTTTTACAACCAATATCTATTTATATTAATTTATTATATATTTTATACAAACATATCTCATTATATAATAACATATTACGTCTTCCCATTATCTTCTTCCCGTAAAGCACGTGCCTATATATTATTCCCGATAATCTTATCAGTGCAAGTGTACCGATTTTAAAGTGATCCCCAGACAAAAGCACAATATCAATCTCAACAGCTATAGCCTATAGATTATAGCTCCCGATCTACCCTAACACATATATGAATATATCTCTAAAGCTTGCGAGTTTCCCGAAATGAGTCACAAAGTGGACCTGATCCCAAGGCAACCCCCAGTTATGCGAACACCCATGAATCAGCGACCTGAGCCAACCAACTCAACCAGAATTATAGATTACAAAGTATTGTCAGCGCAGCCCTGAAATTGAATCACCAAGCGTGCCACCAGATACTAGATACTGCCACCAACGTTGATCGATCAATGTGGCGATAAAAAGCGCAGAGGATTTCCTTATCGCACCCACTGTCCGCACAAAAAATAAATATATATAAATAAAAACCCAACAGAAATTGGACAGTTAACGAAGCGAACTCGTAGGGAAAACATCGAGAGAAAAGCCTTAACTATGAACAACGTTAATATTAATGTCCAGTGCGAGTGCTACCACCGACGGGGACTCTTCTACTACGCCAATCCCTTGGCCTGGGGACGTCTTTGCCGTCGCTGCCGCAGGATGATGGCCAGGGGCATTGTGGTTATGCCACAGGTTGCTATGCCTGTGCAGACCACCATGACTACAGTGACGCCTGCTCAGTGTGCAACCTCCTGGCAGATGCAGCAACCGATGCAGCAGCCGATGCAACAGCCTATGCCTATGCCTATGCCGATGCAGGAGCCCCAGCTGATGTCCGCCTTGCCACCAAAGTATGATCAGGTTGTGGCAGCCAACTGATCCTGGAAGTTACTTGATGAGTTGCAGATTTTTTGTACAATTTATAGATACAAAATAAAAGCTTTTTAAAGAACATTGCAAAATCTATGAAAATGTTTGTGAGAATATGAGTGAAATTCGTTTATTAAAATATTTTTGTTTTAAGCAAAAGGTATTTATTATTTTAATCCAAAAGAAATCCAATGTTTATTTTATAGTTCATTATTTTACATTCTTAAGTCTGTTTAAACCCCCAACTTGCCGATAAAGTTGAGTTTATGAAAAACTTAACAATAGCTTAAATAATTAATTCAGTATGGTTTACAATAAACAAAGCAATCAAGATAAGGAAATTCTTACAAAAAAAAAATATTGATAAAGAAGTTATAGATACTTGATAACAAATTTTATAAACTAAGGGCAAAGTACTAATTTTAGCTTATTTCTGCGTTCATGTATACTTTTTAAAAATGTATTCAATAAGTTATTTAAATAAAAAATGTTCTATTAGGATGGAATAAGTAATCTCTTTATCATTTTCTTATAAGAAAAAAAACCTAATAAAAATCATTTAAGAAACAAACCCGCACAAACGGAAGCTTGTCGCCGGCCCAAAATCCCAACTGAGACCCAGTTAGATGAGAATTAATTGGCCCCGATGCAGCGTTGCCAACTACTTTGTGCAATTAAAACAAATTGTATCCAACAGATACACGAAGCTGGTTAAGACCTAACTAAGTTGTACGCTGTGGGTATCTATCTGGATATCCTTGAAAGTGGTATGTCCTGTGAGATGAAACAACATACATTTAATGGTTAAATATTTAAAGTAGATATTTTAAGTAGTTGTATTTTATTTTATTGACTATAATTAAAATGAATAGCTTATACTTAAAAATTCCCAACCGAATAAAAATATGCCTAGGTATGAAAATGACTTAATTTTACATATGAGCTAAAATTTGCAATGAAAAAATTGTTTTTCTTACTAAGAAAAAGATTCCTAAAAAATCATATATATTCAGCCAATTAATAGTTTTTTTTCAGACTTTTTTTTATAAAATTAGAAAAATAAGGGTATTTAATATAACGACTTGAATATGCATTTTCTGCTGTGTTCCTTGTTTCCACCTTAACAAAGGTCTCTAACCAGGTTTAGCAGCATCATAAAACTTTTCTGCACCTAATAATTCATATTAAACTTGCCCCGGCTACTCTCTGCCTTTTCCATTTTCTATTTTCTATTTTCCCCGCTTGGGTCACTCATTCATTCCCCGTCTCAGCCATTCATTCATTCAGTTTTAAAACAAAGGCTGCAACAGCAGGAGGAAATGTGTAGGAGTTGGCTTTGTGTTTTGGTATAGCGAGGGTGGAATAATTTGTAATAAATATTAAATATTATATATTAAATATTAAATATTAAAAGATCTAATACAATAATTATTAGGCATGTATTATATAAGAAATTCAATTCAAATATTTAGGAATAAAAAATACATTTGAAAAGTTTTATCCCTTTTTATGTGGATTTTTCTATTCGAAATAATGGACGCTTTGCTTTAAATCTTAATTAATTATAAAACTATGTTCCTACAACAATTTGTTTGTAACATTTTTTAAAGTTTATTAAAAATTTTTTAGGCCTTTTCTTAATTTCCCTTTGCAATATTTTTAATATTTTTTAAAGTGTATTATATATATTTTTTTATGACTTTTTCTTAATTTTCTTATAGAATATTATTCAAAACTTAACCCAAAACTCACTTAAAGAGCTAGTTTTCTCTATTAAAGAACTCAAATAAAAGCTCGCTCTCAACTTACCGACCCAACTATTAACCCCCTCTTCGCAACCTTAACACCTTATGTGCCCCCGTACACCCCCAAGAACTTAATGTTTTCCTTTAAACATTAGCTTCATCAGAGACGCCGGCGACCTGTTTTCGCTGTTGTTTTATAAACAATGAACATATTATGTGCCGGGGTGCTAAACAACAATAGCCGTGGGTGGAAAAGAGCTGGGAAAACGTGTCGGGAAAATGGGGAAAATGGGGGAAAGGGGGGAAAAGCAGTCAAAAAACAAGGTGTTTCCGACAATTTTTGCCTGCCGTAGGCCAACGTCAACGTCATTGTCGACCATTTAGCGTCTTGGAAAATTCCAAAACGATTAAGGGGGCGTTGGGTGTTAAGTAGCCGGGGAGTCCTTAACCCCTTGCCTTCCACAGCTGGCTGATGATGATTGAGGAACCTGCAGTTAGCCTCAAATGATTTTCCTCCTTTTGTACAGCCTTAACCCATTATTTTGAGACCTTCCTTAACCCCTGCCTGCCTGCCTGGCCGCAATTTTGATTTGGGCTCTTTGTTTTGCCTAGCTTTTGTCTGCTTAAAGGAGAGAGAGTGAGTTATTTTAGGCAGGAACATTTTTAATTGTGTTTCCGGTAATTTACACTCTATTAAAAAATTTACTCCTTCACAAAGTGAGCTTCTTGTCTCTGTCTCTCTTTTGACTCCTGGATCCTTAACCCTTAACTAGCTGCCTGGCAGGCCTGCATTGTCAAATCATCTTTTCATTATTCGAAAGGACTCATCAACAATATCGTTATTATCATCATCATCATCATTGTCATCATTGTGAGTCCTGCAAGTCCCCAAGCCTTGACTGCTGCTTCTGCTGTTGGCCAAATCAAATTACATTAATAACTAGACTTTGGGCTCAAATCAAGCTCACAAAAGGGGGCGGGATTTTCCCGCCCATTTTCCCATAAGAGAGACCTCTTCTTAACCCATCGAAACAACTCATGTTGGCCAAAAATTGTTGGCAAATTTTAAACAAAAACCAAAAGTCCCAAAAAAGCAGCAGGTGGAGAAAAAGAAATCCGTAGAGAAAGCCGCAAATTTTTGGGAACACTTTACGGGACACACCCACCAGTTGCCGCCCCTTTTACCACACACAAACACACAGGAACACACACACACACACCCCTTTTTGTTGTGATTGTTCATTGAGGCATTGGAGGAATCTGAAAAGTAGAAGCTGTCAGGAGCTGAGCACTAAAAGAAAAGGATAATAGGAAATTGAAGATATAGGTTTTAACTAATAAAGAAATTTTTAAATTAAATTTAAACAATTTTAAATATTTTTAAAAATTTAAATATAAATTTTAATATATATATTTATTATTTTAAATATTATTTAAACTTAATAATAATAATATTATGATTAATTTCGAATAAATTGAGAAAAGTAAAAGCTTAAGGTTTTGCTATGCCTTATTAGAACCCATTTTTCTCTGAAACTTATTCAACATCTTCGTTCTAAATATTATCCACAATTTCATAAAATATTTATTGAAAAGTATATAATTACAACTAAATAATATAAAAAAGAAAACACAACATAAGGTACATTTTTTTGAGGTTTAAAAAAAACACAATTTAAAGAGTTCTTAAGCTTACACTATTATTATTGTAAATATTATCTTAATTCTGTAAATATTTATATAAAAATATATCTATTGATAAATATATTTTAAAGACTAAATAATATAAAAATAAAACCCAACATAAGGATAATTTCTTTAAATTTAAAAAAAGCATATCTTAAGGAGTTCCTAAACTTGAAATACTAATTAAATATCCCCTTAAACTTTTCCCTTCAAAATAAACCTTTTCCAGTTATCAAAATTAATTTTCTATAACACTTTTTTTACCTGTATTGACTGAGCACTAAATTGAGAAAATTAAATGGAAAGAGAGAGAGAGAGGGAGAGGTAAAGGTAACTAGCAGGAATCCATTCATAGTTCAGTTTGTCCAGTGCATTACTCCAACCCCCCTTTTCTAGGAGCTCCTCCACATGCATGAGATGTCTATTCTAATCCGGAAATTAAATTCCATTTAGAAATTGTCCTACACAAAATGTTCGGCCAGACATGCTCCTCTCCTGACTCCATTCCGTCCATGTGTGTGTCTATATGCATATATAGGTTTCGGGGGATAACTGTAGTTGAGCATATATCTATATGCTTAATTTATGGTGAGCTACTCTCGGACCAACTCTGGCCAACTTGAGCGCTTCTCTTTGACCAGAACTTAACCCATCAAAATATTTGGAAATTCCCCCGAGGAGCAACATTTAGCAAATATCGAATATAAATTACCAATTGTCGGAATTGGTTTTTGGGAGCAAGAAAGCAGTGTGGAATTTGGAAGGTTTTCAGCAGAAGGTTTTGAATTAAATGTGCCATTTTTTGGTTAATAAAAATATTATTGTGTTTTATACAAATATTTCTCAAGGTAGCTTGTACTTTACTGGAATACAATATTATATTTGGGTAAAATATAAAAAATGTTTTGTAAAAAACTTAAAGCAAACACATGTCATATTAAGCAGCTTTTTCTGAATGATCTAATTTGAATTATTTATAAATCAAAAATCTTTTTTCCCTAATAAATATATTTTAAATTTTTAAAGTGTGAATAATTAATAAAAAAAATTAATTAAAAACATCCTAATATTTTTAAGCACTTTTAAAACTCTTTTGTTGCATTAATAAATTTACTTTAACTTCAAAAATGTAAAAAAAATAATACAAATATTTAAAAACAATCATATTGTCATCGATAGCTACGTATTGATTCCCTTTAAATTCAATTAAAACTTAATTTTATCCCCTACGAAACGGGTTAAATCTCATCTGACAGGAGTTAAGTCACTTGCCAATATTTTATACAATTAAAACTGTGCCTGAAGGGAGCCACAAAATAAAAATCACACACATTCGCTGGGATATACAGAAGGCTTTTGTTTCGACAGGAAACGGAAACGGAAAGCCGGCGCAAGGTAAATGCCAAAAAACCAAATCAGCTTTGTCAGGCACTTTTATATTTAGCCAACAAATGTGTGCTTGTGTGGGATTCAGCAAGGATTTAAATATCCCATTTGCTGGGTGGAGGAGTGACACATAAAATGTGTCAACTAATCAAATGCCGAAATGTGAAAATACGAAAATACCTGGCAGGAAGGCAGGCAAACAATCAAAATATCAAACTGCCGGCCATTTGTAGTAAAGTAATAGAGGGGTTGCATCCTAATGCGACAAAGCCATTTGCTTTATTTGCTTTTGTTTCTCTTGTTTTTTATTTTATATTTTATTTTTCTTTGCCTGCGTGTGAGCAATAAAATTCTTTATCATTTTTTATTTGTTACTCCGTTTTTTGTGTGTGTCTGATGTGAGTTCCTTTTAAACGCGCTCGCGAAAATGTCCAAATGGCAACGCCAAATGTTTATGGCTTGTTATTTGGGCATAAAAGCATTCCCTCCACACGTTCCAACAACAACAACAACAACAAAAAAATTATCATTCAAAATAAAAGTCAGGCCACGGAACAATGAAATTGTCAAAAAATGTAAAACGAGACACGCATCAAAGCCGTGAACGGGGGAGGTGTGGAAAATTGTTTTGCCAAACAAATAAATTTATGTTGGCAATTTGGAAATGAGGGAGAAACCTTCTTCAAGACAAATAGAGCGCCACTTGAGATGCTCATTCAGAGCTAATAAAAATTACGCAGCAATTGCAAAACGAAAGTAAAAAGAAAAATTACAAGAAAAAACAGCAGCAAAAGTTGGAAAGTGTCGACACTTGCAAGTGTCTCGTTCGCTTTCGTTTATTTCCCTCTCTCTTAACCCTTGGGCGCCGGAACACGTACCATCTAGGATCGTTGAGGTCTCAATAGCCTGCCCCCAAAGGGGAAAAGCGGCTGGCCCGGTGGGTCAGGGGTGTAAGGGGAAAGCGTGACGCAAATGGCAAATGAAAAGCAAATGAAAACCAAAGCGAAAACTGCTCCGAATATAATAAGAAATGTAATCAGACTAAAGGGGGGCAAGGTTGGGAGGAAAGCAGGGGGGAGCACTGAAAAAAATTAAAAGAATTAGAAAAATTAAGTTATTGATATAACATTATATAAAAAAATATATTTTAATCATTTTATTAAAGTTTTATTATTTAAATTTAATTAAAGAGAGTTTATATTTAAAAGAAGGAAGAATTTCTCGAAATAATTTGAATTCCATTATCATTTATAAGTATAAAAGTATAATATTTGTTTAGAAGTTCTAAAGTGTCCTAAAATTCTAAGAAAAATACTAGTACTTCAGAAATGAATCAAAGTTTTACATTAAATTTAAATTTATCTAAAATGTCAGCAAAAAATAAATAAAAAGTTAGGATAAAGTATTATAATTATTTTTGTTCTTGACAGATATTCACAATTTACTTATTTGGTTTTACGTTTGTCTTATTTAGATGGCGACCGTGATAGTTGCATAAAATTATTTAAAATATATTTACAATAGTTTAAAATGCAAAATAATGAATGAACATAAATTTTATTCCTTAGATTTATAAATTAAAATTATAGCTTTTTAAAAGAGTTTAAAATACAATAGTTAAAAATTTAAAATAAGGTTGCTTTTAGATAGTTTCTGCATTTAAAGGAGGATTTTAATTTAACTTTTATTTTATATATTTATTTGTATAAAAATGACAGAACATTAATTGTATTTCTTAAATTAAATTTTAGCTCAAAGTTTTATAATAATCCCTCAAATTTTCCCTCTCTGTTAGAGTAGAGTTAGTGAGCAAAGTGGAAGTAAGTCCTGCGGATTTCGTGAGGTTAGCGCCATTGACCGGAAATGTAAAATGCACTTAGCACACATTTCCAGCAGCACCCGCTGCCTGCTACACTTTTCCCCTTCCACTTCTACTTCACCTCCCTCCATTTTCCACCAACAAAATATCGCTATCAATAAATTCGCACGTAGCCCAGAATGGCGCTTGGTGGCAGGGGCAAGGGGCTACCGGGGCGGATTTTCCTGGCCATTCGGTGCACTGGATAATTGCGAAAAGTCAGCGCCAGAGTCAGCTGTAATTCCTTTTCTTTCGGATTTTGTTCCTGGCACTCGCAATTTGAGCTTTTTGAAACAAACACGCGCCGAAGCAACTAAAAATGTTGAAAACGAATCCCCACATGCTGCAGGTTGTGAGGGGTGAAAGGATCTCCTCATCCTGCTCCTGCTCCTGCTCCTGCTGCTCCTGCTGTGGTGACTGCTTTTAACGAAAATTGCTTCATTAGAACTGCGGCAAGAACGGCTTGACTTGAAGCACTCGACCGCCGACTGATTGAGTTGCACTTTTTCCCACTGCCATTGTGAGCCGAAAAAGGGCAACAAAGTTGCGAAATATAAATCGAAATTGGGTATAAAACTAAAGGGATATCCTGGAAAAAAGTAAGCCGAAAGGAATTTTTAATAATAAATATTAGAAACTTAACATTTAAAATAATTAAAGATCATTGGAATTGTTTAAAGTTAATCAACACTTTTCTAAAGAAAAGCAACCCCTTTACATTTTCTCCTAAGAAATGTTGCCTTAATTTTTACTTAATTATTATATTATAAAATCGATGTAATATTAACATAAATCATGAACTCTATATAACACATATAATAAATTAAAAAATTAAAATATTTAAAGATCATTGGAATTATTTAAAGTGTTGATTAAGATTTTCTGAAGAAAAGACAAGCCTTTTACATTTTGTCCTAAAAAATGTTGCTTTAATTTTTACCCTATCATTATTAAAATATTACAAAATCAATATAACATTAACATGAAATCGTAAAAAAAACTATTTAAAATTAATTGTGACTATTTATTATTTATTTAGTTAATAACAAAAACTAAGCATTAAATACTTATTAAAATCCAAAAAACTAAACGACATTTTCTCGTAGCACATTTCTTAATAAATTCTTCCTTGTCAAAAAACAAATTATTAAAAACTATAACATCTCCTTCATTTTTCTTCAAATTTCCAGGGTATTTTCCTGTACAATTTCCCAAATTTTTATTTTCTTCTCCCACCTTCTTTTAATGAAATTAAAGGTAGCACACTTTTAGGCTAATTGCTTTAAATGCGTGTGGCGGCGGATGAAACAGGAAAACGATTTCAATACACCCAAAAAAAGAGAAGAATCTCTCTCTTTGTTGTCCGCTCTGATTGTGTGTGTCCGGGCTTTTATTGGTGTTTGTAGCTCGTTTGCATTCATAAATCAAAAGAGCATGTGTCTATCATGGTCCCAGCTCTCGCCCAACAATAGCCGAGCATAGAGATTATATGCGAATAGCCGCACAATAAATAGGCGAAAAATGCGAAAGTAAAGCAACAAGAGAGCGCACCCAACAAATGGAGCATAAATTACACATGGCCCATAGAAAAATGATACGCCGTGAACATAACGCAGATGCCAGGCATTCTTTTTCGGAGTGGGAGTGGGGGGAGGGGGACTTATACATGCAGAAAAATTAATTGTAGTGTAGAGTAAAACAAGGGAAATTAAATAAAAATTATAATTATAATAAATGAATCATATTTTAAATTGAATTATTAAATTTTATATTTATTACACAATAAACTAAACTAAAACAACAAAAGTTATAAATTTTTACAAGTATAAAATTAATTAGAAAAAATAAATATAAAATAATGTTTCTTAAAATAATTTTAAAAATACATTTATTTGTATTTAAAATATGTATTTTTACACAAATATATTTTAAGGCAACTTTTCTTGACGAATTTTGCATTTTTTGTTATATTTTATTATTATTTCACTCATTTTGCTTTAATAGTAAATAATTATATTAGGGAAATATGTAGATAAATATTAATGCATTTCTTTACATAATTTCTATGAATCTTAATTGATATAAATATCAATGATCTTTAAAATTTGCTTGAAATAATTGGGTTTTTAACAAATAGTGTTAGTAAATAGGGCAAATAGTGTTAGTAAATAAATATTAATAAACTTTTAGTTAGCTGAATATTAGATTAAATACATCAAATAGCAAAGAAAATATTGTATTATTTTTATTCTTTAATTTTTGAAAACAGAAAGTTCTCCTATAACTTTAGCCTAAAATTTCCCTTTAAAAAATCCCTCTCTCTCTCTCTCCATCTGCAACTTTTATTCCAACTGTACTCATCATTTATAAAATCCCTGGCGCTTGGGGGCCTTGTTCTCCTGCTTTTGGCATTTATGGTCATCAGCGTTTTCGGTCGGGAAAAATGAAGTTAGCCTCGCTGTCTCATATCCGTTTCCAGTGCCCTGCAAACTAATCGCGTTACAATGAAAATTGATGATGCTTTGCTCACAAAAAAAAAGAAGAGAAACACAAAAAATAAACGAAACCTAAACCTAAAATCGGAAAAAAGCAAGTAATACGAGGAATTCGAGGCCCGCGAGCTGGCCAATAACTATGCAACATATTTGAGGACCGCAAAAGTGGCCCGGCGATGTCATTGACTCTGTTGCTGTTGCAGCCACTTAAATTCAATTGACTCGATCCCCCCCCGCATGCCCCCCTCCGGCAGCAACAACAAATGTTTTGGCAAATATTGTCAGCCAACTGGAGTGCGCCAAGTGGGCGGTATATATATCTATGTGTTTTTGTGTGTATATATTGAGGCGGGGACAGTCGAAGTTAACAAAGTTTTCGCAACGAAACCAAACCAGAAAGCCAAACAACAACAGCAGCTGCAGCTGCAACCGAGTCACACAGCCGCAACTCTTTTTGTACACAGAGAAAATAATATGTATAAAAGGGAATATATTTGCCAAGCTGCAATTAAAGTCCACAAAAGTTTGACTTTTTTTTAAATTAAAAAACAATAATTCAATAGTCATTTATAAATATTAATTTAAAATAACAAAAAAAATGCATGATATTTGCAGCAAAATAAATTATTGTATTAATTTTTTACGTTAATTAAATTTTTATTTTTATTAAATTTAATTATACAATTAATGTTTTTTTATACAATTTCATTTTTAGAGAGAAAAAAAGAGATATTACGGAATTCTTTAAATAATTTTCTTTTTTTTATGACGCGTTTTCAATAAATAACCTTTTAGCTTAAAAATCTAAAATGTGTTGAAAAATATTGTAATTAAATAAATAATACAAATAAATACCTAACTTTTCAGCGTAAAAATCTAAAATGTGTTAGAAATATTTTAATTAATAAATAGTACAAATAAATAACTTAATAAACATAAATAAATATTTTATGTGATAAATACTTTAATAATAATAGTTTTTAAAATAGGAATACTTAATTTGTCTCAACATTTTATTAATTAAAAAAAAATAACAACAATAATCTTTCTTTTAAATTTTTTAATTGTAAAATTTTAATAGAAAAATTTATATTCTAAAAGACTCCTTTTAATCAGATTCCTTTTACGCAGCTTAATAGACAAGCTGTTATTTTAAAAACTAATTCTTTTATTTAAAGGAATAATGGGATTTTTTTGTACATATTTTTATCCTTTGTTTTGTTGTTTATTTTTTCCTGTGCACTTCCCTTTCGTGTCCATCGTGTTGGCTACTTAACAGTTCAGTCGACCAGGCCCAAAGTGTGGGCCATAAAAATGCAACGAAACTCGCGAATTTTCGGTGGCCAAAACCATCTGACAGTGTGTGTGTGTGCGTGTGTAAACAACAATTGCGATCGAAATGTGGAACGCATTTAATTGAATTGAAAAACTAAGCAGCAAAAAAAGAAGGATGAGAGATGTAAGGGAAGGGATACTCCCCTAAAACATAACTATTATATCTCGTAAAAAATAAAAGACAATTTAGGTTTGCATATAATCTTTACAAGTTAAATATTATTGCATTTTAGCTATAAGCATATTAATACATATGTTATAAACAATTTAATTTAATTATTATTATTTTAAGCTGGACTAAGGAGAGCACATATTTATTTTTTTATTACAATTCTTGGTTAGCAAGTAACTGAGGTTACAAATTCACAAAAAGCTAGGCGTCTTCGACCAATGTTGTTGAGTATAAATTAATTCTTCCATTAAGGTTTTAAGAATTTTTAAGATTTTTTTCATTTAATATTTTTTATGAAACAAGTATGTTGAAGAATATTTTACAGATTTTATTCGTTGAAAAGTCAACCGATCAAAGCTCCCACAAAGTTTAAACTCCTCTCTAATTATAGGTCCTTTCCCGTTCAAACACTTGTCGTCTCTGTGTGCGTTACAATTCACTCATGTGTGTGTGCGAATTTGCGTGAATGTGTGTGTTTTGGGCAGTTAATATGATGACGCTTAAACATGGCTAAAAAGCATTATGGCCGGCAAAGTCAATTAGAGAGCAGCAACGGCGACTACTGCCGCGCATTTCCCTGCCAGGGCAATGATCCATACAGGCAAACCCCCTTCCGGCGCCCCTGGGCAAGCAAATTGAGAGGGGGGGAGAGGAGTAGGGGTGAAACGGTAGTGGCAGAGCGATTGCCTGTAAGTGAATCCAATCCATATTTGTTGGAAATTGTGTTTGGCTTTGGCATTCCGCTCCACCTTAAATGCTAAGCCCCCAAAACACACGCACTTGATGAGACCGATTTTGGTGGCACTTCAAGGAAAATTGGGTTACTTTTATTAATAAATGAATTTTGAAATATTTTCAATATTTTTAAGGGGTTGGTAAAACTTGTATAAATTATCTTAAGAATTTTTTAAAACGCAATTGAGAAAAGAAACCTAAAAAACGACTTAACTTGTTTTCAAATTGTATTTTAATAAATAAAATAAGTTCAAAATTTTCTGTTTTCAGAAGTAATAAAAAAATCTATATTTGACGTGAAAATCTATATAAAAATCGATATTTCTACGTAGCGATTCATCGATAAATTAATATTTTGTTTGATATATCGATCTGCTTTATCCAAGCAAAATTGTTTGGGCTGGAGAAAAATATATTATTAAAATCATGTAAAAATTAAATCATTTTATCGGATTTTTCGATTATATATCGATTTTTTATTGTTACAAATTATTTAATAAGTAATATTTTAATTTTAAATAGTAACAATTAAATAGTAACAAACACAAATATCTATACACAAAGCAAAGAAAAGTTTTATACTCTTTGGAAATGATTGATATCTTAATGATAATTGGGATATATCGATATATAATTGAAATTTCGATTAGTAAATTTTTGCTTGAAGGTTTTAGTTGTAAGTTTTTAACTAACTAAAACCTTCAAGCAAAATTTATATTATATTATATTTATTTTATAACAAATTATATCAAATAATTTAATTAATATCGATAAATATTCCTCCAAGTGCAATCTAAGCGAAGGGTTTTTGTTTGTCAATTTGGCTGAATTTAGGAACGTGCCTGGCAAGCAATTGAGACGATGTCTCCACGGCTGATCCCTTTCGGCTTTCAATCCTTTACCTTATATCCAGCTCTCTCCGCCCTCCGCCCCGGCATAAGTTTATTTCGAAACGAGAATTTTTCGATGTCTCGAAGAGCTCTGGCCCCTTGGGTGCGGCTTGAAAATATTTTCAGAGCCTTAAAAGGAAGGGAGAGCCTGAGCCAACTACCGTCAAGGATGCGGATACACTGGCATTTATCGTAAACTTCAACTGCCAAAGCGGCATGTCAAGGATTTCCCGGAGCGCCCCCGAAGGCATTTAAACCAACATGACACCTCAACGATTTTCCCCCGATTTTGTTAAGGGGAACGAGCTTCTTTTTGGGTTTAAATAATACCCATAGACCATATCAATATTGGCCTAATGGCCACGACAACGACAACGTTAGCTAGACATAAAAACCAATGACAACTCTCTCTCAGTCTCCATCTTATTCTGGCAAAAAGGATAACCCAAAAAACACAGGCAGACACGAACAACAATGCGAAATGGTAAATGCGAAATGCTAATCCAATTGAGTGGCAGACTGCAATAATCATAAACAGATATTAGTTATTTATGTCGGCCAGACGGGGTCCTTTCTTGGGCATTAATCGAGGCTGAAACGTAACGAAAATTTCGTAATTGTCCCAATGGTCCATGACCAAGATTTTCTTTCGGGGATTTCTTACCTAATTGCAGTTGCCGCTTGGTCGGTTATTCCCGTAATGGCACGAAACGAGTTCAAAGCCATATAGTTTTTCATTAGCATCCCTTAGCAGGCACTGTGTAAGCCCTTTGATGGGCCGCCTTTTAAGTCTAATTAACTGCTAATAGGCAATGAATCATTATTACTCAAATTTCGAAGGCGGAACGAGGCGGTGACGAAGGCGATAAGTTGGGGGTTAAGTCCGCCCAGATTGTCGCAGGCTGACCACCGAAACATGTCGGAAATAAATACATAAGTGTACTCGAGGGGGTTAAGGGTAAGCCGAATGGGAAATACACTTTAGTGATGGATGAGAGGGTTAAGTTTAAGGAGGTCTAAGTGGGTCAAGACAATATGGATAGAGTCAAATCAAAAATAGACATAGTTTGTGGTTTAAATACTCGATATTGTTATATTTTTTGTTATGTTTTTGGTTGATTAAAATTATTTATAATTTATAAACTATTTATTGACTTATTTTTTATAGTAAGGATTTAAGCAAGAAATTGTGACAATCCTAGGAGCCAAAAAAAGACAAAAGAGGTTTTTAAAAACTCTTTTAAAAATTCCTTAAAAGTATGCAATGATTTTTTCGATTAAATCCTTTCTGAGCATTTCTAAAAATATAAAATAAAAATTTTTAAGGAACCAAATTCTGAGTAAATTAGCTTTCTTACCAACTTTTATTTTGTTGAAAACTTTTAGAATCTTTTTCTTAAGAAATTTATATTTTTATTATTTTATATATTCTTTAGTCAACAACAAATCCTTTCCCCAATTCAATATACCCAATCTTAACCCATTTAACCCCCCATAAATATATAGTGTATAATAATTCATAAATAAAGTGTGACTAATGCCAAACGAAGGAGGACCCCGAGCAGAACTTCAACTCCGCCGAGTGTAACTGCAATCCATTAAGCAATAAAATTCATTCATTTATTATTTATTATGATTACAACCCCTCAACAAGGGCCATAATCGGCCAGCGTCCATCCATTGTTCTTCCTTATTTTTCCTCTCTCCTTGTTTTTGTGGGCGGACTTTAAGTGGTAATTACAGGCAGCCACGCCCACACATGGAATGGAAATGGAAATGGCAGTGGAAGTGGAAATCGTAAACATAAAGCTAAGAGGCGGCTGGCAAATGAGCCAGATCCAGAAAGGAGTACCAAACGGGGGCTAAGCAGATCATAAGCGTAAAGTGCTCTCAATGCCAAAAGGAGGAAGGAGGAAGTAGGACGAGGAAGGAATGCGGAAGGAAAGAGAAGCCAGTCGGCGTAACAAATGCAATAAATGCGAAAAAAGGACTCGCCAACAAATGGCGACAAGGAAATCAAAAGAAAAGGCCACCGAGATGAACTTGAAGCTGGAAAAATGATTACAAATTTATTAAATCAACTTTGAGATACTCAGTATTTGAGGGAAGAGATTTTAAATCGATATTTAATCAGTCTAAAAGTATGCAAAGAAATATTTTTGTTAATCATTTGAGGGTAGAATTTTTGTATATTTGTTTTAAGATGAATTTAATATAATTTGATTTTTATGAAGTAAAGATATTTCTACAAATATTTTCAGCATTTGAAATACATATTTGTCAAGGATGCCACAAAACACCAAACAGGATTAAACCACATTTAAAAGTCACCGAAAAGTAAGCCACATTTCCACGCTTAAATATTTACTTATTAAAACTGTAGTTTTGTCATTTTATATTATTCTTAATGAGAGGAGAATTCACTATTGATTGGATTGTGTATAAAACAAAGGAAATCCCTTCAAAAAGCATTTAACATAATATAAAATAATATATTTCCAATTTAAAATAATTATTTGCATACTTTTGGATGCCTTTAAATATTTATTTAAAGTCTCCATATATTTAATATGACAAATATTATATCAAAAGTTTTTTCAATTATATTAACACAACAATAATTACACCATAAATATTTTTTTATTAAATTATAAAATCCCTAAAAAATTTATTTATTACATTTTTTCCTCTAAGTCTATCATATCCTCTCCACAAAAAGAAAAAATGAGGCATCACAAAACTTTCCTCTGCTCTGGTCCACACAAAGAACTTTCCAAGGCATAATAATAATTCGTAAATTGATTGTGTTTAGTGAAGTTTGAATAAATTCGCCGAATGAATGGCAGGACGAGAGCCGGAGAGAGAACTGAAGTGGCAGGCAGCAGGCAGCAGGAGCAGCAGACGGAATCGGCAGGATAATCCACAAAAATTTACAACAAACGGAAACAGCAACAGGAAAAAGTCAAGCGGCGAAGGAGTCTAACAAATAAAAATAAATTTCTTACTCGATGAGTGTGTTCAAGGAGGAGGAAAAGAAATCCTAGAAGCGAACATATGCGCGTTGATGAGTTACTGGAGGGGGCGTGGCCGATCTGGAGGAGAGTTGAATAAAAATGGAAAGCAAAGCAAAACTTATGACTGTCGGCAGATAAAGCGAGAAAGCTGCCATGAAAGGAGCAGGGAAAGGACCTCTCCGTTTCCCCCTAGGCAGCAGCAGTAGCAGGACGAAGGACTATCAAAGTGAAATGCTAAAGCAGCCAAAAATCCACGAAATAATGGCAGACACAACATGGGGAACAACTGCGACAACACAACGCATGAGATGGCGACGGATCAGAAGGGGATATAGGGAGTCCAAAGGACAAAAAAAGTAGGAGGATGTACTGAAAAAAAAATTATAAAATTATATAGAATATATTTTTATTTAAAATAGATTTTATTTATTTTAAAAACATTACTTGGCAGGCTTGAGTAATAAAAAAATAAAGTAAAGGTAGCATTTTTGTTACTAGAGAAAAAAGATATATTAAAATGATTTTTATGTTATTATAAATAGTTTGAAGCGTTAACTTTGAATACAAATATGTTGTATTTATTTATTTTAGCTTTTAATGAACTTGTATAGGAAATTGTTAAATAATTCTACAAATAATTTATTTTCTGAAGAAATGTCCTAAAAGTACACCCCTCAAATAATCTTGTAATTATTTGGAAATTACCTTTGTAATTTAAATCCTTCTCTCTCAAATTAAATATATTAAATTTTCAATGTAAAATCGATTTAATAAAAATTTCTTATTAGAAAATATTTAGTTTAATTTTTTTTAGTGCATAAAAAATGCCCGAAAAGAGGGAAGAGGAGTCTCGTCTTTGGTTGCGTTGGACATGGACATGAGGGGCTCCATGCAAGTGATAGTGAAAATCCTAGCTGGAAGCCACGGTGTCGCTGTGTCCTGTTGTCTTGCCCACCATTGCCATTTGGTGTCATTTGGCATCATCATCAATATGGCTAAAAGGACAATGCGTTAAATGCCAAACTGCAGGACGACCTCCCCCGTCTCCTGTCTCCTGAATCCTGAGTCCTGCCTCCTGTCTCCCCTGTCCTGCCTCCCATCTCCATAGGTGACAGCTGGGCAATGAGTGCGCATATTGCGCTGCCCCTCGGTAAGCTCTCGCAATTGCTTTCGGTTTCTGGATTCTTTGGAAAAAAAAAAGAAATGAAGGCCCAAAAAGGAGCCATTAAATGTACTTTCCTGGAAAAGCCTATGAAAAGCCTTCACCACCTTCACTTCTTTTTCAACCATTGCCTTCTGCTAGTCATCTCTTTTTTTTTGTGGATTTTGTATGCAACTGATTTTGTGGCAAGGCAGATGATCGCACAGTTTTTCAGGTCCAAAGGTTAGGGGTTTTTATATAGAACAGTAGAGGTGGAGTTGTGGAAAATGTATTAAGAAATGGAACCCTTTTAGGTTTTATTGGTTGCTTTTATTGGGTTTTGTGTGAAGAGCACTTTAAAATCATTTTAAATATAGTTTTTATTTCGATATTCTTGTAATTATTGTTTTTTAAGCTTTGAACAGTTAATGATTAATTTAAATATAATAGGTTTATTTTATTTCCCATAATGTTTTGTAGTTGCAACATAAAATACTTACAGAAATTATTGAAATTGTCTCAAAACTATTTTTATTAATAATTATTTAAATTATTTATTATTAATTTAATTGTATTTGATTTGCAAGAATTTTGATCTGATTTTATTGTAAGCTCTAATTAGACTGTTAATAATGGAGTTTTAACAATATATTTATTTTTTCTCTTAATAAATTATTTTACTTATTTTATTTTATTAAGTCAATAAATTTACATTTTTGTACGTATGCTTTTACACAATGGTTTTTAACTTAGCTAAAAAATAAAATTTCATAAATAAAAACGTTGCATACTTTTAATAGGGAAATCTATAATTTCATATGAAGTGGTGCATAAGGCATTAATAAGGTTATTCCATGAGAATCCATTAATAATTTAAAAGATTATAAAAATTAACATATTTAAATTGCTCTAAGTTTTTTATAGAGATCTTAAGACTTTAAGCTTGGCAAAATTTCATTAAGTTCTTAAGACTTAACTTTCCAGAATTTCATAAAGATCTTAAGACTTTAAATATGACAGAATATATAAAAACTGCCTTATTTATAAACTTCCTTTACCAACTAGGCTTGGTATCTCCTTGCAGCACAATAACTTAATTCAATTTACCTTATTTTTTCTCTTCAGCAGTAAATATGGAGCCAGCTTCGCCAGATTCTTTATGATTATCCATAGCTCTCACTGGCCAGCCACTCGTCGTAGTCTCCTCCTATTTTCGAGTATCGACAGTTTGCACAAATGGGGCCATAAATATGCATTGTGTCACATTAGAGATAGGGGATATGTGTGTGTATGTGACTGCGTGTGTGTGTGCGTGTGTGTGTGCCCGAGGGGTGTGCCGGCAATATGTCACTGGAGGTTAATAGATTTTCTTTAGCCTGTCAGCGGGGTCAGGGGATAGCACTGCGGGGTTAGTGGAAGGAGGTTAACAGAGAAGGCAGAAGGAACACTGCCCAAGGGGGTAAGACGCTTCCGGCCAGGAACACAACAAGGCCAGGAACATTGGCTTTTTCACTCTGAAGAGCTGCAGGAATTTTATTCTTTTGATTTTCTGAGTTTCTATGGGTTTGTAATAAATTTTTAAATATATTTTCTTTAAAAAGGTAGATTTAAAATTAATAAAAAATATTATTCTAAATATAAATTATAAACAGAAATTTTTAATTACTATTTTTGTGAGTTCAAAATGCATTTTGAGATATATTCAGAATGCATTTTGAGATATATTCCCCTTTAAAATGCAGAGTTTAAATTAATGAAAAATATTATTAACCATATATTGAAAGCAAAAATGTATTATTACTATTTATAAACCATAAACCAAACCATAAACTATCCATAAACCAAAAAACCACAAAAAAAACTAAGCTAAATAAGCTCTTAATCTCACCTTTAAACTATAAACAAATAATCATACTAAATCCCATAAATTTCATTCCAATTTAGAACTCAAAAATTGATCAATGAAATATAAGCTATACCCAAATCCAAATCTCAAGAAAATTTAATTGCTTTATCCCCCGAAAAAAATTCCACAAAAACTCAACTCCTTTAACAAAGACATCCCAGATTTTCGAACATTGCGTGAGTAGAGTTTTCTTCAGATTTTCCCCTGCTTTTCACGTCTGCTCCAGCAGGCCTTGGAGTTTTTATTACAAAAAAGAATATATATAAAACATATATACAAAAGGGGCAAGGGCTGAAAGGGAGAAAGGGAGCCAGGGGTATGCGTGGGCAGCAGCTAATGGATTCTATTTAACTTCCACCGACTGCTAATGGATTTTTCTTGACCCCAAATGAAAATGCGCATCGAAATGCGATTGAAAAATTCTTATAAAAAATAGAAGAAGGAAGTAACCAGGGAAAGCCCAGCCCAGAGAGCTTCTAGCCGAGGTTATAATGGAGCAGCAACAACAAATAGCAAAAAAAATAGGGACAAACGAAGCTAAATGAATTGAAAATGGAAGTGGAAGTGGATGTGAATGGAAATGCATTGGTAGTAAAAATCCTGGCTAGAAATCCCGGTTAAAAAGTGAGTGGCCACCTGCTTTTAAGCCAACTTAATCCACACAAAATTTAATCGGAGCTCTTCTCTTGAATCTGCCGCTAATTATTACAAATATTTCTTAATTTTGATGAGGCAACGAAGGAGCCGCGCACCTTAACAGCAAAAAAAAAGGTAAAAAGGTTGAAAATAATGTTCAGTATAAAGTTATGCTTGAACAATTTTTCCTTACCTCTCTTTCGCTCTCTGCGGTGTAGGTGGGAAAACAATGCAACACTTTTCCGAAAATTCTCTCACCGAAAGAAGCGAACAGTCGCTGGAAATAAATCAACTTCCGCTTGGCTGGCCCTCTGGGTACAAAGAACCCAAAAAATTTGGTACTAGAAGAAGATATAGAAATGGGAAATACCCAGGGATAAATATTTATGGAGGTTTAATTAGTAAAATTTTGCTTGAAATAAAATTTTAAATAGTTAAGAAGTCTTAGAAAAAATATTTATTATAAGAATTTATAAATACCTATAGGAAATATTTTATTAGAAGCAGATTTTTAATAACGAAAAAATTTCTCTTAAAAATATTTTTGTTTATGAATAAATTTCTTTTAAAAATATTTTTATTTAGGAATAAATTTCTCTTAAAAATATTTTTATTTATAATTAAATTGCGTTTAAAAAGAAAGTGCTCTATGAATACTAAGAAATATTAATATATCTTATAAATATTAAATTAAATAATTATTTTGTACAATTTAAGAACATGAATAAATAAATAATAAATGTAATGATAAGTATTTATTTAAATATTTAAATATTTTATTTAAATAAATATAAAATATTTTAAAAATAATGGAACATAATAGAATTTGCTTAGAATCACAAGACATTGAGTTTTCGATTTTATTCTTTAAATTTTAAATATTTACACATAGTTTTCAATATTTAAGTTAAAGTTTATTTATTTTGACGGGTTTATAAAATTATCAATATAATCATTGGTATTAATTTAAATATTTAAATAACTTATTTAATTAAATACAAAACATTACATAAGAAAGTCGAACTCACGTAGAACCTTAAGGTTTATAGGTCTTGATTTTATTTCTTAAGTTTTAAATATTTTAATTATTTATTTTTTTATAAAATTCCCAACTTTTCAAACTAACCAAAATACCCTTCCAGAAAAATTTCAAAAAAAGGTAACTTTAAAACAAAAGTGAGAAGCCAAAAAGACCTCGTTTTTGGCGACGACGGCGACCCTTCCTCTGACATAACTGCGAGCCAGTCACTCATCGGTGGCCAGGCACCTGCCCACCTGTGGGCATCGCCGCACCGAAGGAGAGACAGCAGACACCTGGACAAGGCGGAGAAAGACAAGACCTAAAGACAGGGTGCATCCATGGGCGTTCCGCTTGAGATGCACTTGAGTGTGGAGAGTGGAATGGAATGGAATGCTTTGCATAAGACTGGAAAGGAAAACCTGACCTAGCCAACGGCCACTTCCGGTTTTTCCGAAGCGCGTCAAGAGTCAGTCTTCGGTCGTGTTTCCCCCTCTCTTTCTCTCAGTTGCAGTGGCAACTATATCTCCCTCTCCTTCACTTGCAGTGGCAACTATATCTCCCTCTCTTTCCCCATTGTTGAGCACTTCACACACATACGATAATCATTTCGCATTACGGTAAGATAATGATTTCATTATGTATTTTTCATGTTATTAATTATAATGTTGCTGGCGTTGGAAAAATAGTGGGAAAATAATTATTGGTCTACAAATTTTTCCTCCTTAAGACAATATCATGTTGGTAATTGTGAAAAGGAAGTTGGAGACGCTGCTTCGAGAAAAGAAAATGCATAGCATCTTCAGGTTTTCCTAATAACAGTTGCGTGTTTTCTGCGGGAAGAGAGAGAGTCTGGTCTTTCTGGGGACTCTTAAGTCTTGGTTCTTGGTCCAAACTGGTAACGTTTACTGGCTTTCATCTATAGGATACAAAGATGCGTTTTTAATGGCTTTAGAAAATGTATGGAGCGAAGATCAGTGACCCTGAACTTGGATTGAAAAATAATTGAGCAGCAAATGAGGGTTGGAAATAAATTGAGGAGGTTGAGGAGGAGGAATGACCCTATTGGGATAGACTAATTTTTCATGTCGTTATTAAAGAAGAAATTAACTTTGAATGGTAAGGAAAGCAACCAATAATAATCATTGAAATTATACAAATAAAAGAAGATAAAGAAAAAATATAATAAATATAATAACATTAAATGAATTTTTTCACAAAAGTATACATTATATATTTAAATACCTTAAAATGAAGGAAATAACAAGACATTTATAATGTCTAACATAAATACGATAGCTTCTGATCCTCCATCTTAATATCTTAATCTTTTATTAATAACTTAAAAATAAATCATAATAAATTATATATTTATTATTAATATTATTTTTATCATAATAAATTAATTTATTATTCTAATTTTTATCATTTTATTTTATTTTATTTATTTTTCCCTAAAACCCCTTTCCAACTTTTCCAACTACCTTAATTACACTCATCTTAGGAGCAATCAATCAAATCTAGAACTTTCCACCTTTAGGCATTATAATCCATATAAAACTGAGCATTAATTCCTCATCTGAAATAAGGTTAGCGCCTTGAGCTCAGCTTACACACCTTTTTTCTCATATTTGTTTGATTTTTTGATAGTATTTGTTAGTAAGGCGCTACGAAGGCGTGTTTTATAGCCACCTAGTTGACTTTAGGATTTCAGGCCACAAACAACACAAAAAATATCATAAACAATAATTAATCAAAACGAAAAAATGTGAAAATGCATCTTCCGATAATGAGAAAAACTTCTATTGAGGTTAAAACAAGTTTTGGAGGTTCTTTTTAATGAAAATGGAAGGAGTTTGGCATTGAAAAATGACAAATTTAGTCTGACTTTGATTAATAAAATAAAATATGGAACAGAAAGATAATATTTTATTATATTTTCCTCTTGCTAATACTTATTCCTCTCACTGTTCCTTATTCTCGTTCCGAAATTAAACTTGAAATAGTGTTCAGTAATTTGGTTTCTCCGTCAGAAGTGAAATCCTTCGATTTGTTTGCTGCTTTCTGCTCCTTCAATTTACAATTGGACCGCAAATGAAGTCAGTCACTCCCACAAGAACACACACTCTCACACACAACATAATAAGTCACGCACAATTGCACAACCATTTGAGCAGCCCTCGGAACGTCTTAACCCCCCTCGTCTCGTCTCGACTGGTCTCTTAACCCTCCTTGGCCCCAACGCCCGGCAATTGTTGTCTGTCCCCGAGGTGAGGAGAAGCCAACAAGAGCAATTATTAACCATAAACAATTGAGAAGTTCCCACAGTTCGAGAGGGTTACGTTTCCTTCCCCCACATTTTCCTCTCACATTTCCCTTGAGGAAAGAACAGCTGTACAGAAGGAGGGTTAAGGTGGAGGAGGGTTAAGATCCCAAGGAAACTTGTTGAGCTGGACGACGACGTTTTCGTACCGCCTCGCTGACTTCTTGCCAGGTTGAGGGTTAAGAAGGGTCGTCGGAAGACCCACATATACATATATATAACTGTGGCCCAGGGGGAAGTCCCGCCGGGGAATCGTTGTCCTCCTCATCATCATCATCAAAATAAGCACCAAGTGCTGCTGTTTCTGCTGAGACAAAATATCTGTTAACACAACAAAGAGGCCAAGTTAACGAGGGTGGCCAGCAGGGGGTTGATTTTCACACCGTAAATAAATCATAAAAAATATCAATTACACTTTTTGAGCTGGGAAAATGATTTCTAATTAAAGTAAGAGGGAGCTGGAATTCATTTAAAATTTATTTCTTTAATTTAAAAATTTTTTGGAGTAATTAAAACACATTTCAAGCTCGTTCCTAACTATTTATTTAATCTAAAATATTTTCTAGTAATTTAACTACATTTCAAGCTCTTTCTTTCTTAATTTCCCTCAGTGCCGCCACTATTTTTCGATTGAGTTTCCCTTTGGCTTGGCCTCTCCTTTAACAATAAACAAAATCAAATTTCTATAAACAAAAACAGTTGGCTGCAATTGCCAAATGACGGAAAAAGGTTCATTGTCATCATCATCATCGTCCTGATTCTGGTTCTGCTCCTGCTTCTTCAGGTGGACAAACAATCGCAGAAGCTCCTTGGCCAGGCAAAAACAACAAACGCTAAAGGGGTTTCTCTCCCTGCTCTCTCTCCTTGAGGGGTGTTGTCCCCGGCAACCTGAAGACCAATTAATTGCAACCATGAAAAAACAGTTGACGGTCTTCCCTTACTCCTCCTCCCCTAAAGTAAGCAACTGACAGAGTGTGGGAAGTGGCAGTAAGAGTTGTCTGGTTTAAATCAGGGGTTGAGGGATGCAAAAAAAAAAGAAATACAGAACTTCTGAAGAGGTTATTGGGGGGTGGCAAAAGATGAAGTGATAAGTACGAAAGGCTACAAAGTATCAAAGACTCTACTCTCTTAAAAGCCTCTAATGGAACCTAGCTAGCTAAGAGGTTTAAACGGGGGCCCAGATAATGGCAAAAAGCCAGAAGAAGAAATATAATGCATAAAGAAAAAGTTACTGCCAAAGTGGGATTGATATTAAAGTTGTAGATTTTTTTCTGTAAGGGAACTTTGAAAAGTGCAACTAGTAAGGGAAATAATTTTAAAAATGTTTATTTTTTTATGTTTTATAAATGTAATTAGTTAGAAAATGAGTTACAATATTCTTAATAGCTTGTAAATATTCTAAAAAAAATTGAAAAGAAAGGATATAATGTATTTTTTCTCTTTTTATAAATGTCATTAACTAATAATGTTATAAAAAAATATTCTTAATAGCTTGTTAATATTATAAAAAATATGGAAGGAAAAGTCTATAATGTAATTATTTTTTTTTTTTGGTTTTATAAATGTAATTATTTAGAAGTTGATTTGAAAAAATATTCTGAAGAGCTTGTAGATATTCTAAAAAATATTGAAAAAAATTTCTATAATGTAGTTTTTCTTAGTTTTATAAGTGTAATTAGTTAGAAAATTAATTTAAAGATTCTTAATAGCTTGTAGATATTCTAAAGTATATGTTTTTGTTCATTTAAGTAATAAATTCTAAATAAATAATTTAATTAAAAGCTTTATCAAGGCTCAAACCTGTGACTCAATGCGAGCGAGAGAGATAACTCCCAAATTTATTAACCAATTTAACTTAATAACAATTATTAACAATTATTCTCCAATTTTTATTTTTAAAAATTAAAAATAACAATTCTTCCACGATTTTTATTTAAAAAAATTCAAAATAACACTTATTCTCCAATTTTTATATTCAAAATTAAAAATAAATGTTATTCTCCAATTTTTATTTACAGAAAATGAAAATATAAATTGAATTGCAATAACTTTTTAACGGAGCGTTATATTTAAAAGATTTAAAGATATATTTAATCTACGTTTCAATACCTTTCGTATTAATAACCAAATACATAATGCATAAATATCTACATGTACATGAAAAATCCCCCTTCCTCTTAAACATAATTTGCATCTCTTGCAAAAAATTCACTTAACCTCCCGTGTGTCTGCTTCTGTTTTGCAGCATTTTAGTCTGGTCATCGCTCGGGGAGCTCATCATCTGCCTCGCGATAATCTGCCAAAGTGGCTCAAATCTCCCTCCTCCCCCCTCTCTATCCTTCTATATAGGCCGCATTTCATGCCTTTTTGCCACTTTCTCGCCGAAGCGACCGGCTCGTGCGATCGGCGAGAGATATTGCGGCTCTTGGCCGGCTGGCAATTTTTGGCGAACTTTTGATGTATCAATAACGAGTCGCATATCAGTCCCCAGTTTGCAGTCTCCAGTCCCCAAACCCCCCGCTTATCTACCGCTTGGCCACCGGTTGTCCGCCACATATGAGGTCAGCTAACGGAACTCGTGTTGTTTTTCCTCCCCCCGCTTTCCACGCTGTTTTCCCCGCCTGCCTGCATTTTCGCTCCTCGTCTGCCGTTGGCCAAAAACGAGTCGCCATCCAGCGAGGCAGCCAGAATTGCCTCAGCTGAATTCAGCTGCTTCTTCGGGTGACGTTGCATGCGTCTCATAACGGTAACTTGTTGTATGTGAAAGCACTGAAAGAAAATTGTGGGAACATTTAAAAAATTGCAGAAAAATCTGGAAACTTTTGGAAAATTAATTTTTACAAATTTTCCCTAATATTTGATGAGAGTTAAGGTAATATTTTTTGGGAAAAGAAAGTCTTACAGTTTTGTAGTAATTTTTATATCTAGTAAAATAGTAAGTAATTTTGTTAGGTTTTTTGTTAGTATTTTAAAATATAAAGATATATATTTTTAAGTTTTTTTTAAATAAATACGAAATAAATTCGAAGAAAAAGCTAGAAATATATTACTTTAATTAAAAATTAATAATAAGAATTTTGATTTTCGGAATTGATTTTTATTGAAACAAAGTTCGACTTTGCCAATGTTATAAAATATTGTTATTAACTTATTTGGTTTGAATTAATTTCTCTTCAATTTTTTTAATATTTTCTTTTTTGATCTGTGTATTTATGCATTATTTTTTTCTTTTATTTTTTGCTGTGTATTTATACATTCCCTCCTTCTCTTTTAATGCCTGCTGCCTCCTTATTTTCTGCTTGTCGTTTTGTTAATTAATTTGGCATAGGTGCGCCGCAGAAAAAAAGATACAAAATGAAATAAAAAACGCGGGCAAATAATTGCGGCTTACACACACGCACACTCCCAAAACGAGATACAGAAACGCACAGTCTGTGGAAATCTTAGCCAAGGCTAAAATGAAAAATATCTAAATAAAATCCTTAAAAGAAACCCTTATACATTCTTAAATAAATTTCAAATATTTACCAATCTTCCTTAAATATTTCTAACCTTTTCTTAAATGCTTTTCAACACCTTCTCTTTACCAAAAGCCAGTCATTTGGGTGTGAAGAGCATTGCTGGGCTCAAACCAAGTGGACAAGACCTGAAACCCTTCACAGAAATTAGACCATTTTTGGGCTCCTTTCTCCTCTCGAAATTATTGGACTTTCTGTAGGCTAAGTGGGAAGCTACTTTTCGATGGCGAAATCAAAAGGGAAAAGCGCCCAGGATGGCAGGAGATATACAGATACACGGATACACGATACACTACACACACAGAGTATTGTTGATACATTGCCAGGACGAAAAGGAAAGGACTGCCTCTGCCTCCCCGAAATTTCTGGGTATTGTTGTGGCAACTCAATCGTTGTGCTCCGTACTCGATTGTGGCACTTGCTCCTAATTGAGCGCCAGTTGCAGTTGCAGTTGCAAGTTCCTGCAGGACCCCCGGAAAACGGGGAGCCAATCCAATTATGCAGGCCAGAAGGAGCCTCCACACTAAACAGGAAAAAGCTGACCAAGGCATTTTCCTCATCCACATTTCCATTCCCAATGCCAGTTCCCAGTTCTAGCTCCCAGTTTCCATTCGCATTTCCATTTCGTTTGCTCTCCGGACTCCCATCCAGTTCGTGTGTTTGCTCAGCTGCTGCTTGGGCATTGCGTACACGTAAAGTGTACAAAATTAAGCCACCGAAAATTATTAATTTCCCAGAGACGATGAAGCCCACGTGTTGTTTCGACGCAATTTGGCATTTCGCATTCTGTGCATCCGTTTTTGCCTTTGGTTTGCCTTGCGGATCACTTCCGCTTTTCCTTCGTGCAATTAGCAAAATGTGCTTGGTTTTCACAAAAGAATGATATGAGGCACGCCCCCTTATTTTCCCTGGATTTTTCCCACCTCACCTGGACCCCCTTTTTGCATTTGGATAATTGTGAATGTCGATTGAGGTGGCAGAGTTTTTGGTTCTTTGGTTTTTTCTTCTCCTATTTTTTTTCGGCGCAATTAGCAACTCGAAGCGGGCCAATTTGCACAAGGCCAACATACACACATACACAGCAGTTGAGTCTGCTAACCACACCCCTTTGAGCCCAATTTTTTTTTTTGCATGTGAGTGGGCGGTCTGAGAAAGGTTTTCCCGGGAAACTTCTCTTTTTCTCTGCCGCTTACACTGTAATTCAGAGTTTAAGAAAACCGAGTTGGCGGCTTTTAAATGGCAGGAAAATGGGTGGTTTGATGGGGGGAGGGACAGTTTAAGTGGTTGGCCAAGAGCCTTTGGTAATAGAGCATTGACCCTGGTTAGTGGTCTAACATTAGCAGGTTGTTCTACTAATTAGGAGGGGACTTCTTATGCAGTTCTTTAGATAAGGAACTAACCCTTAAGTTCACTATTTTCGAACTAATTTAAATAATTTGTCCATTTGTTAGACAAGAATTTTGTGTTTTTTATTATTTTCTTAAAGTGAAAACTCATAAGAATTGGTTAAAGCTATTTTATTTGTGGTTATGTATTAATTTAACCATTATTCTTCATTTTTTTTTTAATTTTAAATGATCTGTTTATAAAAAATATTTAACAAGAAAACAAGAAAAATAATCATATAAAATTATATAAAATATATAAACTCAATATAAATAGCCAATATCGATGTCAATATAGTTAAAAACTCGTTTAAAAACTTAAGATTTTCGGTAAACAATACATTATTTAGTAAATAAATATAAATAAATATTAAAATTAATGCATTAAAAAAAACGATTTGAAGAACACCTATAAAAAAAATTTTTCATATAATAAAATTAAATTAAATAAAATAAACAAATTCATTTAAAGGTGTTCTTTTATTCGTTTTTTAAAATGGATTAATTTTAATATTTTTAAATATGTATATTTATTAAAAAAATATATTGGAAACTAAGTCAAAAATAAACAAACTTCTTAATATTTTTTTTATAGATTTTCCTTAAATTGCTGATAATTTAAATACAAATTTATTAATCTTTTAAAATCAATATTTTAGACCCAAAATCATTACCAAATTAAATAAAATATTTATGCATAAGCGTGATATTTACAATAAATATATATAATAGTTAGTAAAATGTATTAAAAGTAAAACCGAAATACATTAAAATAATTGGAATAAATTCAACCTCTTTTTATATTATTTAATGATCTTCTTTTAATATACATATAAGCCCCATTTGAATTCCCAAAATCGTTACCAAACTAATTAAAAACTCATGAAAAATCAAACAAGTTGTAGTTAATATTTAAAGTAAACATAAATAATATTTACTAAGCCTATTCAAAAATATCTCTTAAATTAAAACAAACCTTGCGCATGTTAGAAATTAAATTGCGTTTAATTCATTTCTAATGCTTTTAAGCCTTTTCCCATTTTAAATTTAAAATCGATAATCAAGTTTCTAAATACTTCTGTCATCACCAAAGTTCAGACAATTAAAACTAAATCTAGAAACTCAATTATAATGCCCGAAAAAGTCAATCGAATGATCAGTTTAAAGCAGAACAATGACCAGATCGCCGGTTATATATTTGTATTTATTCTGGTTTTTATACCTTGGTTATAACCATGTAAGTTATCTTAAATTTTGCGTATATTTAATATATATTAAATTAATTATAAAACAAGGTCAAGGCCGCCTACAAGTTCAATTCTCTGGATTGTGAATTTGTAACACATGAATTTGGTCGTGTAAATGTTTGTGAAATCAAATCAATCGATCGCAAACGTAATATGATCAATATAGAAACCATTTTGGCTAAAACTGTCAATCAGGTATTTAAAATAAATATAAAATTAATAATTTCCTAAATAAGATTATAAAAATTTCCAGTTTGAGATCAAATTTAAAGTGTTCAAAAAAGATAATGGGGTCTGGCAGCCCTTTATGTACGATATGGCAGTGGATATTTGTCAATATTTCAAGAATCCCAAGAAGTTTTTTATACCCAGTTTTATGTACTCATTCATGCAGCCATTTACAAATATTAATCACACTTGTCCTTATATGGTGAGTAACTTAAGAGATTAAATATTATAATAAAATAATATAATATATATAATTATATAAATTATAATAAACAAATATAATTTTTAAAATATAGGCTGGCACTGCAATGCGCCTTTGGAACTTTACACCGGATGAGGGCGGAGTTTTATCCAAATTTCCAGCAGATCAAGGGCAATATGGCTTAAATGCAACTTGGTATGTGAACAAAGTGGTGGCTTTGTATATAAATGGGACTCTTTTGTTCTACAAATAAATAAATACAAAAATTAAACAAATAAATATTAAAAAAAGAGAAAAAAAATTAAAAACGAATAAAAATAAATAACACAAATAACAAATAATTATAAAAATAATAAATGAATATATAAATAGCTAAATATTTTTTCATCAAAATTATAGAAGGTTGTGGAAAATAAAATTGTGAATAAATTCGATTAACTTAAATTATACCATCTTTTTCTTTTATATTTATTTATTTATATTTAATAGATGTTTAAATTTTCCTAGTTAAAAATTCTGTATATTCCAAATAAACTTATAATAAAAAAATAAGATCATTTATATATATATATACATACAGAAAAATATTACTAAAACTGTTCATAACTTGCGTAATAATGTCTTTTATTTTTGAATTTACAAATATTTTTATTATTGTATTTTTTTATTCATTATTATAATACATTATTTTTATATTTACAATTATTTTATTCATATTTTATTTTTTATTTGCTATTACATATTATTATTATTTTTTTAAGTAAAATTATGCCTAAAACTTCTGTATAAATTTATTTAACTTTTTTTTTAAATAAATAAATATATACTTATACTTGTGGATATAATTTCATACCAACAATATCCCCGATTTCCTCTCCTCTCATTCAAACTAACTTCCTCCTAAACCTAATAAACCCAAAACTATTTTGTATCTTCAAATAGACATTGATTCATCCTCAATTTCCTCTCCGCTCCTTCTGATTTTCCTCAAACCATTTTCCACACCCCTCCCCCGGAATCCTCTTTGGAGGAGAAGCTGACTATATAAAGCGAAATTGGCTGGCAAATTGTGTTTCGCAAATGTCAAATGAAATATGCAATGCATCTAATGGATTAACTGGCTAAAAGAACCATCAATGCATCACAGCGAGTTACAAGGAAAAATATTTACTAGAAAAAAGGGTTTTGTATTTTGAGGGGAAAACTAGCTAAAAAGTTAGGAAGTTTGCTTGAAGTTTTTCATAAAAATTTTAATAGAGGGGAAAATGTGGGAAATTTGATTTTAAACTTGATTTGAAGCTTCTGTAAAATTTAAAAAAATATGTTTAAGTATTATTGATGTGTAAAAATACAATTCAACAACAAGTTTAGTAAATTTGTGGTTTTATTCTCTATTTTCTTATGTAAGTATTTTTTAAGGACCCTTAATTTCTGCAGCTGACACTTATTCTCCTAATTTTCTTCTATACAAGCTTATTTTTTGCCACAATAAAATATGTCCTAAAGTGTTAGACAAAGAAAATGTAATAATACTTATTTTCCACCTCTCAATTTTCCTCCCTCTCTCTTAACAAGCTTTTCTTCCTTTTTTGGCAATTACAGAATTTTTTCCTATTACGTTCTCCTTATTTCTTTTTTTTATTATTTTTTATTTACGCATCAAATTTTATGACAAATACTTGAAAGGCCCAAAACGGATTATGTGCAATTGGAAATTAAATTAGGAAATGGTGGCCGTGTGATGAGTGCCAAGTGGGGGGTAAAAATCGAGGGGGAAATCTAGCGAAAAGGGGGGGGAAAATCCAAAGAAAAGGGGGAAAATCCATGGCGAGGGGGAGAAAATCCGTTGTTGTACTTTGTATTTGTGGGTTGATTGCAAACGAAATCCAAATCGAGAACTCAAGTGGCGGTCACAGAAAAAGAATTTTCGTACTCTGTGTTATTGTTCCGCCTCTCGTTATTTCCTTACTTTTTGTTGTATTTTTGTTGTATTTTTTTTTTTCTTTCTGCTTGAAAGGGAAAACAAACATTTTAATTCCCATTGAGTTCCTTATGGAGCAATTTCGACTTCTCGGCAGCAGCCGAAGGAAAATTGCGTTCTAATCGAAGCGAATGAGCAGTGCCTTGGCCTCGGATCCTCTCCACCCATTAAAATGCATCCCTCAAGTGCTTCTTCGAGCTCTTTTCTTATTTCTTTTTTAATTCCGAATGTTTCACGAATCGAATTACAACAAAAGGAAACAAACAGAAACACACACGCAGCAATTATATAGAACTTGATTCCAGGAGGATGAGGAGGAGGTCTAGCGCTTAAATTACAGTGGAGATTGGGAGGGAAAGGAAACTAATGGAGTTTTTTTAGGCAGTTTCTTAATTGAATATTGATTTAAAGTATTTTTTATGATTTTTTTATACTTGTAAATATATTTAAAATTTTTTGAATATTTTATTAAATTTATATTAAATGCTGGATAATTTTCTTAACTGAATAAAAAGTCTTTTTATGCTACATTCCAAATTAAAGTAAAACATATTTTCTATGCCTTTAAATGTGACAAATATAAAATATACATGATAAAAATTATTTAAATTTGATAATAATATGTACATTTTATTAATATTATTATTATTTTAACTAATATAAGTTCTAAAATGCTGCTAACACGAAAGCAAACATTGTAAAATATTTTTTAAATATTCTTTAAAGTATTTATTTAATTAAAAATATTAAAATATGCCTTACTTTTTATAAAAAAGGCTGAAAACAATGATAAAAGAAATCTGTTTTCTAGATTTTGTACATTATTTAGTTAAAATCCTAATAAATTTCTGGAAATAATACTTTAAATTTCTTGAAATACGAGTTTTTTAGGCTTATTTTTAACACAAAAAATTAAAATAAAAGAGGAAAAAATCTTAAAAGAAGACCAGAAGAGGCTTGCGCTAATTTCGTAATCAAAAATCCTGGAAAATTACCAAAAATCATGAACTTCTTTTATCAGTGTAAGTATTTTTTTTTAAGAAATATTTAAAACCGTTTAATACAATTTAAAAATATTTTTAATTATTATTTTTACATATTCTTTATTTTTTTAAATGTTCTCTTACTTAAATCATTTTTGACATGTTCAAAATCTATTTTAAAATTTGTTCATTATTTAAAGAGTTCCCTGTACTTTTAGAGTGGACAATGGCATATGGCTCGGACCACCGACCGCAGGCTGAACCAATTTTCATAGAGATTGCAATTTAGCCCCCAACCTTAACCCAACCCCCTTCTCCTCCTCTTCCTCCTCCTCCTTCTTCTCCTTTTCCTCTCCGTTGCCCCGGTTTTCTCCGTTGCCTTCTTGCCAGCATTTTCTTGGCCTTTTGGCAGCTGCTGACGGAGTTGGGTTCGCAAACCTCAACCCATAATTAACTTGGCCAATGTGAACAGGCAACAGGCTACACTTGAGGCCAAAACAGACTCTATTGAGAGAAAGGGGTTAAGGAAGGAGGAGGGAGTAAGGAAAAGCAGAGGAAGGAAGACAGGAGACGACACAAGACAACTAAGCAATTTTATAGAAATTTCTGTAAATAATTAAAGTGCACTTTGATTGAAGAGTAAATAAATATTACAATTAAATTAAAAAATGCATATTTCTGTCTCTTAAAATTTGATAAATTAATCCTTTCACTCACATTCCAGCTTATCTAAATTTAGATTTAGATTTTCATATAAAACCTCTTTTTGAATTATTTAAACCTAAGAAAATCCTTTGTGAGTCAAGCATTAATTTCCTTAATGACTTTTAACCACAATATTCCATCAATTAAAATTACTTACAACTTATTTGATAAATAACTAAATATTTAATTAACTAAATTACAATTAAATTAAACTAAAAACCAAATCCTGTTGCAGAGTGTCAATCCTAATGCCTTACCTTTCGGCTTTTTCTTGCAATGCGGTTTCTTAACCTCAACGCAACTGACCAAAAGTCATCGTCAAACGTTTAGTGTGTGTGGCTTGTAACTGCCCAGGTGTGTGTGTGTGTTGTATCTGTGTGTGCTGTGGGTATGTGTGTGTTTAAGCCGCGTTTTCTGCTTCTTCTTTGAGCTGTCTGTGCGTTGTCTCCGTTGAACTTGACGGACAGGCGCAGTCTTCTTTGGGCTTCTTCTTCGCGTTAACCCTCCACTGGCACACCTGTGTGCCCCACACCCCGCCGATAAGGGTGCACTGAGAAAAACATATGGTAATATATATAAAAAGTAAAATAAAAAAAAGAAAATAAGTAAAGAAAAATAATAGTCCTTGTAATAATAAGGAATTAATTTATATTTTTTTTATAATTATATAATTATATAATTAATTATTTATAATTAATATAAAGATTATTTTCAATCAATAGAAAATACAAAATTATTAAACAGTATTAATAAACAAATAATTTAGTAATTATAAGAAATTAATATATCAGAAAAATATTAATATAAAAGTTAAATATTAATTTATCAAATATATATATTATAAATTATTATGTTATATACATTTTATAAGAGTTTTGAAATCCAGGAAAAATCTTTGCCAATTTTTCAATATTCAACAAAATAGTGCATTATAATATTTTAAGTTTATAGAGTAGAAAATTTGGATTAGTTTAGATTTAGATATATTTAAAATATGTGCGATCTAAAATATATTTGTACATAAATTTACACTGCTTTTGGTATTTAAAATATTTTATTGCATACTTTTGACACCTTTTTTAAGAGATTTAAGAAATTTAGAACCCAAAAATTGTACGTGTTCTTTTTCTTCGTATATAATATTGATCTCAAAAAATATTAAATAAACACCCTTTATATCATTTAAAAAATATGTTTTTTTTTTTAAATTAAAATTGTCTTACAATATATTAATTAATAATAATGAATAAAATCTAAAATATATGTATACAATTATAATATATAAGCTTAGTTAAAAACTGAAATTTATAGGTTATTTCTATGGGTTCAAATTATCACAAATTTTTCCCTTTGTGTACCCTTAACTCTAAGTGGTTTTCCTTCTACCAATCTTCGGTTACAATGCGTGAGCTGCAACAGCCAGGCCAAGAAAGAGGTAACAAACAACAAAAGGAACAAGAAAGTGGAAGGAGAGGTTGTCCAGGAATAAGTGGCAGTCCTTCGGACCTACCCGTTCCACTTGATCTCTTTTTAAGACTCACTCTTATTGTTCTTTAACCAAAGTCTCCTCATGCATTAATTTTTAGGTGGCTTCGGTTTTTTCTACCTGCATTTTTGGGTTAAGAAAGAATAACTTTTTAAGGGAGTGAGGGTTGTTTTTTATTAAGTTATTTATTTATTTATATTTTTATTGCTTTTAAAAGTAAATAAATTTAAAATCTGTAAAATTTGGTACCTATAAGTTTTACTATAAGTTTTGTTAAGTTTTATATTACAAATTTGAAGAAGTTAAAAATATTTCTATTATAACCTTTCCTATTTATTTTTGCATTATTTATTCTTAGACCTTATAGGCTTATTTTAGGCTCCATTTAAATATATAAATTATTAAAAAATAACCCTTATAAATAATAAATTTCTTCAATTCATTATATTGGCGCCTTGAAAAAATCACAATTCCTGGCCAGACAAGTCTCGGATAGTTGGAAGGCACTTCCACATCCTGTCCAAAGAGTCTTCAGCCCACGCGTTGTGCATAATAAAATCATAAGTTTACAAAATACGGAGACCCCGGGAATGGTAAATAATTTTAAAACAGATTTTCTGCTCATTCCATCAGTCTGCCGGCTCCTCCTCAATGTTTATTGAATTTTTGATTTGGGGCCTCGCGGCATTTGGCGACACACGAAGCCCTCGAAGATGATGATGGTGATTTCTCCAGATCCTATATGATAAAGTCTTCCCTTCTCTTCCCTCTTTCCTGTATATTAAGGCTACTACGGACATGTCCCGGAGTCCCGCTACTGAAGACGCATACAAATGACCTTTGGGTAGCCGCAGTTCCCTCAGGTGAACAGCCGACTAGACGAGCGTCTCTAGAAGTTTTTTTTGAAGTAATTTTCCTGGACTGAAAATACACGGAAAATCCGGCTTAATTATACTTTATCCTGTGTAGATTCCTGCTACTTGTGTCCTTGAGTCGCTATAATTATTGTCTTAAACTTGGAGTGTTCTTTGCATATTAATCGGAGCAGGAAAAAGAGGTTAGGAAATGGAAGAAATTTTCTGGGGTTATTTAGGGAAATTTTAAAATAAGAGTTATTCCTTTGGTTAAGAAGATTTATATTTATATATTTTATATTTTATAAGATTGACAACTAAAGTATTTTTCATTAAAATTCCTAACAATAATTGTAACTAAATATATTTTTTTACTTACTTCTAAGGAGCTCCTTTATTCCTTATTTATTACCAAGTTAAATGTATGTCTTAGGAAATGGAAGAAATGTCGTAGGGAAATTTGATGTAATTAAAAAAAAAAGAGGTATGCCTTTGATAAAGATTCAATTTTCTAATTAAAATATTTACAAACTAAAGTATTTTAAATTACAATTCTTTAAATTAATAATAACTAAATATAATTGCTCCAAAATATATTTTTTTTAATAACTTTTAAGACGCTTTACCCAAGAAATTCCCCATTTAATCCCAAGTTGAATGTCCTCTTTTGATCCTCTTGGCTTAAGCCTCTCCCGTTTGTCTTTTTCTCTCTCAATTTCTTGGTAATTTGAATATTGGGGATATGGAATTACTAATTCGAAATCGATCCGTGTTCAGTTTTTGTGATCTCTTGATCCTCTGATTGAAAATCAAATCAAACCAAAAATAAACACAAAAGAAAAATCCGAATGAAAACAAAAACATCAGAAGCCGATAAAGATTAAGAAGAGGGAGTGAGAGCTGGAAGAGATCAGGAACCTGAAACCAAAGAATGGGAAAAAGAAGAATCGGAGAAAAAAAGAAACCAAAACAAGGTCTTAAGATTGTCTTTTTTGAAGGATTACTTGAATTACCAATTACCAATAAGATTAGGGCTGAAAAGAAGGTAAAATATAGAAAAGGTTTATAAAAGAAAGCAGAAAAAATAAATTCAATCTATAAAATATAATCAGTAAGAAAACTAAAATTTTTAAATAAAAATAAAAAAATTTTTACAAACTCTGTTTATGCAATTCTGCAATAGAATAAAAAACCTTGGCAAACTTATCACAGAATTTAAAATTAAACGCGTGGGTGTGGTCACAAAGACAAAAATAAAGCGAAAAAATGGTTTAACAAAAAAACGCAAACACAAAAAAAGGTTTAAAAACAGGTTATGTTGAAGGGGTCATCAAGAAGAGGGGGAGGAGAGGAGTACAAATAAGAAGCAGGAGGCAAAGAAGGTGGCAAAGAAGGTGGCGAAGAAGTAAAAAGAAGGAGCACTGAAGAAACGGCAGCTAAAGCAAACAGGCGACAAAAAACCGCAAGAAGAATCAGAGAGAGAGACAGAGAGAGCGTGAATAAGCCAAGAATTGGAGACTTGAACTTAAAGAGCTTGAAAACCTGAAATCTTCTCCCTCTCCTCTCCCACTTTATACCCACTCCCCCTACCCCGCTCTCAGTCTACAAGAAAAAAACTGGTTAAAAGATCGTTAAAAGCAAGCTTAAAGAAGGGGTAAGAGCGAGATAGCAACTTCAAACTTGTTGCATGTCAATATAGCTTTGTCCTGCTCGCACTCTCTCAGGCATTGCCCCTGCTGCACTGCACTGTGGTCAAAATGGTAGATTTTTGGCATAAAATATAATTTTGATGCTATAAATTTTACATTTAACTTTAGAACTGTTTTGTCGAATATTGAATTTTCTTATTTTTAAAATGCCTGCCGCCCACATACACAGTGAAGAAAACGTAAATTTGTATTATTATTATTATTTTAGTCAGTAATTTGCAACGGAGAGAAGGAGTCATTCCGACTATAAGCTTTTGACTAAAATTATGTAATTATATATTATGTGCTCTTCTTAGTCGTTAAAATTAAATTGTTTATATCATATATATATTAATATCTTTAAAGCAAAAATAATAATAATAATAGTATAAATGATAAGGATTTTATGCACTGCTTGATCAGCCAAAGCTGTTGTTTGTTGTTGACTTGTTGCTGGACTTGGTTTTGGTTTCTTTACTGGTTTTTCTTGCTGGCCGCAAAAACAGACAAAACAAAAAACAAGTTTTAGCGAAGTCTCTTTACTCTCTCTCTATTTCTCTCTCCATTCCTGACTCTTTTTCGAACCCTCTGCAAACTCTCGCTCTTTTGCGCTGTTAAACTTCTGTTAAGAGCTAACATTTTCGAGTTCGAACCCGAAATCGCTCTTTGTCGCTGTTAAGCTTCTGCTAAGAGCTAACATTTCTGTTATTTCACTAGCAAAACTCCTGTTAACTCTCTCACTGCTGTTATTCGCTCTTTTAAACTTCTCCGCAGAGCGAATATTTCGTTTCTCTCTCTCTTGGGTTTCGTTTCTCTGGCTGCTTTGGTGTTCGTTCCTCGCCGTTCGTTTTCGCCCCTCATTCGTTTTCGTTTTTCCAATCGCAGCGCTTCGAGGAGTGCGCGTCGCTTGATTTTCCGCCGGGTTTTCCGCTGGTTTTTCGTGTGTGTAAGCGAGCAAAATAACAACAAATTCGCATTGTTTGGCAACAACAAATACTAAGCTTAAGGTATGCATTAAAAGGAGTTTAACAATTAACAAAAAAAAAAACAGTGTGTGTTTTGTCTGGAAAAGTGAAATAAAAACTGGATTTTAAACATGAAACCAAAGGCCAGAAAAGTATAAAAAATGAAACCAAGTAAAGTGTAAGACAAATTTAAACAAATGTGCAATAAAATATTAGTGAAAATCCCAGAAAATATCTTGTGAAAACTAACAAAAATTAAAACTCAGTGAAGAGAAAAAAAACAGCATCTCGGCAGCTGCGTCACCGCTTCATTAGTTCTGTCTCCCTCTTCCCCGTATGTCTTGAATCCACGATCGGCGTCTCTGGTGATCTCCCCTCTCTCCATTGAACACACCTTTACCTGAGAAACAGGTTTACCTGTGTGCGTGTGTGTGTGTGCTTGTGCTGTGGCGGTCTGTGTTTCTTGGAAGCCCGTCAAGCGCTTTACTTACCTGTTACAACAAAAAAACAACAAAACGAAACGAAGAAAAATAAAAGAAACGTGTTGCAACTCTAAGCAACAACAACAACAAAAAAACAGGAATACGTAGTGTGAGTGTATGTGTGTTTGTGTAGAGATGCAATTATAACTGTGAAACAGGAGAGATCAGTGAGAAGCAGAGATCAAGAAAAAGTCAAAAAGGAATTTGTGAAGAAACAAAAAGAGATAAATAAGTGAACTATAAAGCAAAAGGTGGAGTAAAACAAAAACATGATATTTAAAGCAAAGAAAAATCACAAGATATACTAGAAAACCTTAAATAAAGTGATAAAAAGGCAAAGAAAACTTCAAAAAGAAAAGAAAAAGCTACACTTGAAGAAATATAAGGGATATAAAGTGCAAGAAAAGCTCAAAATACTTAAAAAAACTGTGAACGAGATAAGAAATAAACCAAGAAATTAAAGGAAACTAAACATTAAATCAAATTAAATAGTTTAAACTTAAAAAAATCATTAAAAATTATAACTTAAACCCCAAAAAAGTAAAATCACTAATCTCAATACCTTTTCCCCCTTTTCAGTTATTCTCCTTCATTTATCGTATAATCTCACAAAATAAAGAAACAATTGCAAATCAAATGTCGTGTGCTTAAATATAATAATAATAATATTTAATGTGGTGTTGAAAACAAAAACAATTCAACGCAATGGAGCGTTGCAACAGCAACAACAACAACAACAACGGCCGCAGCAGCGAACGGAGCTAGAGAGAAGGAGACGCGAAGAAGATCCGCAGCCGTCAACTACCGTTATCGAAGTTCAAGGAGGGCGGAACTGGAGTAAATAGCAAAAGTTCCCTCTTTCTCTTTTTTTGCTCAAGACAAAACGTCAACTGCAGTTTTAGTTGGAACGGAACGGAAGCGGCGATAATAACCAAACTTTAGCTACAACAACTAAAGAAAAACATAGAATAGCTACTAGAAGTAGCAACTAAAGCGAAAGGAACAACAACAACACAGCAAAAGTGACAAAATGAGGCGAAAAACGGACAGCAGGAGAAGCAGTGCGAGGAGAGCAGCAACAGCAGCGCTAAGCATTTGGCACTTTTTTCTTATCGGTGAGTTTTTTTGTTTTGCTTTGTTTTGTTTCGGGGTTTTCTTTAAATGCAGATAAGGAGATACCTTAAATATATATAAATAATGGGATAAGAAATTTCCCGATTTTTAGCTTGCAAATGTGCCTTTAATTTTGCAACTGAAAATATTTTTAAAACAATTTTAATTAATTTTTCATGCATTTTATAGGAGATTTATTAATTCTAAAAATCCTAAAAAATTATAAGTAAAAATTCAAAAATAGTCTCTTTATAAAAAAGGTAAACAGGACCTAAAACTTCTTACTTTCCATTACATTTTCTACTACCTTACCTTCTATTTTACATTTCCAGCACACGCATAGCTTGGTGACGACACAAATCAATTAAAAGTTTCAGTTCCTCCTTTTTTGACTTCCCCTGCTTATGACAGGGGAGTCTTATATATTTTTTCCGCATTTTCCCCGGTTCCAAATTTTCCCCCTAGACGATGATCATGGGGATGCTCTGCCCTGTCGCTTTGGCTGTTGTCACCTTGCAACGTCACTTTAGTTTTTTGTTGAACTTTCTTCCTGTTGTGCTGCCTTGACGTCAGCATAAAGTTTTTTATCTTGCTGCTCAAGCCTCTACTTTTCCCCCCTTTTTCCACTCTTTTTCCCAGCCTTGATTTTCCAGCGTCTCCCCCCTTTTCTTTGTTTTTCTCCCACGCTCACTTTGGCTCCTGTCAATTGGCGGCATTTACTGTTCTCGATATTAAAACCAAACTTGAGACACAGTCGATATTCTTTAAGTGGAATTATGGGGATTTATGGGGAATAATCTAAAAAGATAAATTTATATTCTTTTGAAGAAATTATAAAAAATAATTGGAAAACAATCTTGAAATTACAAGGGAAAATCTGTTCCTATCTCCATCTTATATCTTATATCTTTTATGAGTACAAAAACAAATCATAGAGGAAAAAGGTTTTGTAGAGTAAAACGCTTTACTTCAAATATTACGAGTTTATTGTTAATCTTTTTTGCCAGGTTTTGGTATCAGGCTCCTATCTCTTAGCTCCTTGCCCATCCCTGACTTCAAGCTCCCTGAAATATCCCTTAAAGGTACCCTAATTTCAAGCTCCTTGAAATATCCCTTAGTTTTGGTGCCTTTAAAGGAATACCTACTGTTCTTCCCAGAAGAAAAGTGGAACAAATATCGAGAGTTGGTGGAAAAGCTGATGGCGGCGGGTAGCATAAGGCTATAAGGAAAACTTTAGTTTGGCACGCTTCACCAAACTTTGTGCTCTCTTCCCTCATATACAAGTTTGCTTACAAAATGCTTTTTAATACTTAAAGAACCCACGGAAAGCGCGGAAGGAGCGGAGAAATATCAAAGGCCTGGGCTTAAATTTAAATGTGAATTATATCCACTCAAACGGGTAAATCGGTCAAGGGAACACAACTCTTCCAAAAGGGGGAGCGAGCAATTCCTTTTTATTAATTTGTCTGTGATTAGTGGGAGGCCCCCTTTTCCGTTCTGACTGACTGTGTTGTTCCCCTCTAAAGATATATTGCACCATTAACTTTATGGCGCTTCCCACTTTGTGTGTGTGTGTAATCATTTAATAAATAAAACGTGTTGATTTGACATCTTAATTGGGCCTTTGACACGCGTTTCTTTTTCGCCGTAATTCCGTGAAACAAAACTACTACTTTGGCCACTCGTAAAAGTTCACTTCTCTCGGCTTAACTGTCAACGCCTCTTGGAATCAAAAGTCGCCAGATTCAGAAATCAATGAACTTTCGGCGGAGGTTTTATTTTGTTTTTTCTTGGCCCGAAGCTAGCTTCTTGGGAATTGCGCAACTCGGGGGCATTATTAGATTTGATGACAGCCACCGGGGGGCAAATCGAGGGGCAGCCAAGGGAGCAATGGAATTAAAAACACATTAAAAGATTAGCAAGGAATAGGAAAAGTGCCAGGCTTAAGGCAAATAATTAGGAACAAAAAGTGTGAAATAAAAAGGAATATCAATTTCAGGGGAAAATTAGAGTATACTCAAGGTACTTTCGAGTCCTTTAACGCCTGGAATATATCAGTGTCGTATCAGTTTAAAATATCACACAAGAATTTCCACATTTTTTCCAACCACATTTCCTTAGTTTATTTTTACGCAGCGCGCACTTGTGATGTCCTTCTGTTGTCTGTCCTTCTGTCTCTCTCTCTGTCTTTCCTTTGATTCTCTCGGCATTATTCCCCGTTGATCCTTGAAGTGCCTTCCAATTTGGCTGAGTTTTCCTTGGAAAATCCTGTGTGCGTCTGCAGTGAAATGCTTAAGGAGCAAACGCAGGATATTGCTTGAGAAGTGCTCGAAATGTCCTTCTACCTGTCTCCTTTCCACACTGTTTATAACAATTTGTGTGTGTGTGCGTTTCCTTTCGGGTTTTTATGTTTATTTTCTTGCCTTTGGTTTTTATTTTCGTTTTGCAGCTTTGTTTTATTTATGCCTTCATCGTCATTCGTCTGTCTACCTGCTCCGCGCTCTCTCTGTCTCTGTGTTCGGTTTTCCCTTTGAGTTTTTCCACATTCATTTCATTTCCTGGCTTCTACCAAGTGCCTGCCGCCGGCGGCTCCTAAAACTTCTTTTTTTTTCCCCTAATTTTCCCGCCCATCCCCTAGGTTTTTCCCCAACTATCATAGTATCTCCTTTACTGTTCGTGTTTTTAGCGCGTGAATTATGATTGTGGCTTAGTTTTTCCCACTTTTCCGGAGTTGTGATTGTTCCTATTGTTTTTGTTATATTAAAAGCACTTGAAGAAAGTTTATAACTTGATTTTAATTAATATTTTTTACTAGTTTAAATAAGAAATTCAAGGAAAAAGAGATTTTTACCATTAAAATAATTTATTTCTATACTAAAAACTCCATAAATTCTGTTAAGAATTTCATAAAATTAAACTTATAATTATATTAAAGATTTTCTCTGTGTACTGGCATATCCTGGCACATCCTTTTCCACACACACACACACAGCCTGTGGCAATTCACCTTTTGCATCCTTTTTTTTCGCTACCTAAAAAATATCTGCAACTGCTGCAACTTTGAAATTAAAATAAATTAAACAAATATTTTGTTTGTTTCAAACATTTTTTACGTGCTAAATTCAGCGACGTGTGCGGCAATGTGTGTGTTGCCCCAAAAAAGCAACGGGAGATAGGGGCTAGTGGCAGCAACAGCAACAGCTGCAGTTGCAGCTGCAGAGACACCGACACCGACACCGGAGTGGAAATGAGAAACGTTTTTCCAGCACCAAGAGTAGCACTGGGAAATTTATATATAACATTTATATATATTCAGAATTTGCATTTGCAAAATCAAAGTTGGATTGCATGGAAAACTGGCAAAGGGAACCGTTACGGCAAAAGGATAAAGAGTAAAAAAGAGGAAAAGCCATGGCCAGAGGCAGTGGCAAAGGGGATTTAGATTTGGATTTGTATTTGGTTTTTGAATACAATAAATTGGTTTAGTTAGCTGGAATTTCAGTGTCTGTTGTGGAAATATTGATAAGCAAAAGGAAAGTTGAAAGATAAATAAACAAAACAGGAAAAGGGACGCACACAGGAAGAGAACTAAAGTTTGAAAATGTTTCAAGAATTTCACAGGAATTAATATTGAGGCAATAACTGTGACAATTTTTTGGGTAAAGATATGGAAGCCAGATTGGGGAAACCAATAAAATGTTAGGGAAATTGAAAAATGAAAATGAATAGGAAAATGGAACTGAAAATATGGGTAAACGTGCCAGATTTCTGGCAGGTATTGGTTTTGTATCTTTTGCTGAAATTAATTAGGAAATAAAAAGAACAAAAAGATAACGTTTCTAAAATTAAATGGAGATTAAAATAATGATTTTAAGATACGAAAGAGTAGTTAAGAAATACTTTAAACACTTTAAGGAACATAAGAAATATTTTGCTTTAAAAGATACACGTTGTTAAGTTCAGAATTTTGCTAAAATTTAGTTTAGTTATAAAAGTTTTCATACCTTATAAAAGTTCCATTAAAATAGTTAAAAAAATCCTTAGTTTCACCTGCTTTCTGACTTTGTTACCTATAATCTAGCCCCTAAAAACACTTTTTAAAGTTATATTTCACATTTTTTGTTTAGCTTGATGCTTTGGCAGTTTGAATTTATAACTTGCATGCATTGAATTTATATATCTCCCTCTGTGTATACATATCTGTAGTCGTGTTTATGCACTATATTCTCTTGTATCTTTTCATCTTTTTTTTTGAGGTGGGTGTTGGTGGATTTTAAAACTCGCAGCTGTTTAAACAAACCACCGAGTGAGTGAGTGAGTGAGAATTCCTCAACATTTAAATGATACACACACAGAGATACAAAAAATAAAACTCACACTCGCACAGATACAATAAAAATTCAATAACATTTGCTGACTGATGACGAAGTTTGGTACGTTTTTTTAACCCCTGAACGACCTCGTCATTGGTTTTGGTTACAGAAAAATTTTCGCCAACATTTGCAGAAAATAAATGTATTTTTCTAAAAATTTTTAACAGTCTTTTTGTTGGAGTTTGCTTTCGACAATGATTTTTATTTCGTTGAATTTATTTCTTCTTTGACCGAAATATTTGTAAATATTTCCATGAAGCGTTGATGATAGTTGAGAGCCAAAGAAAAAGACATCTTGTGTGGAATATCAATTAATATTTGATGATTAATCTCTCATTTATGGTAATTGAATTTGTATTTGTATTTGTATTTGTTTGCATTCCAAATGCAGGTGGCTAGAAGCTGAGGCTAAAGAACAGCTAAGCTGAATCACAAACGCTGGCGAATATTAATTAATTTGTATTTATGGCTTTTACGCTTTACGCTTTGTTTTTATTTATTTATATACACATATATTTTTTTGCATTCCAAATGCGTTGTTGTGGAGCTGGAAAAACGTCTGACGTGATGGCATTTCTTGACCAACTTGCAAAAAAAAAAAATAAAAAAAAGCGATTGTCACGCCTGAATTACCTGTCTACCTGTGCCGCACCTCGCGGCTCCTTTCCCTAATTGAGTTGGCTACTGGAATTGGTATTGAAAACAGTGGGGAAAGATATCTTGGATCATTAGCATGGCCACTTGATGATGTTGCCCACTGGTTTTTGTTGAATTTCTTACAGATATTCAAGTCTTTTTGGCTACAATAAATAACCAAAAATACTCTTGTTTAATTCTGTGAAATAATTACTAAAAATAAGCAGAATTCTATGAATATTTATTCATCTCTAAATTAAAATTTTTGATTATTTTAAGCTAAATTCCCAAGGATTTCTGATTGATATTCTTGTGCAATTTACACACAAATATTAAATGAAGTGTTTAATCAAAGAGCTGGGAATTATGATGAATTTATTTATTTATTTGCCTTTGAATTGGTATTTTTTGTTGTTTTGTTTAACCTAAATACTTCGTTTGAAATTAATTTAGATTATTTAACAGCCATAAGCTCTTGATTAGTTTTATATTTTTGAATAAATTAAATGAAAAATCATTGTACTAAATAATAGATTGAAGTATGTATTGTTTAATTGTAAAAATATTTTACAATAGGGATTAAAAACTAAATTTGAATGCAAAAATAAATTATGTATATTTGTTTTGTATTAGTTATAAATATTTTGCCTGTATTTTATTTGGTTTTTAGATTAGAAATATTAAAAAGGAAAATGAAAGAATTAATTATATTCTTGTTTTATACAAGAAACTATATCAAAGGAGTTTTATATTTAATATTAAAAGTAGATATTATAGTTCTTAAAGTAGACCAAGAGCATTTAATATTCGCTCAAGTCTTGAGTTCTTTTGTATATATTTTATCGTATTTCGCCTCACTTATCTCTTTCCCCATTTCAGCGCGTTTTTTCCACTCTTTTTTTCATTTTTTTATATATATATAATTCTTTCTTTAACTGCTTCAACTGCCCACTCAAAGTCGTGGTCTTTTCTTTGGCTTCTGTTTGCCAATTTCTGCTCTGCTTTCGGGCTCTCCCTTCTGCCTTTTGTTGGCTTCTTTATTGGGGATTGCCTTTTGCTCCACGCTTTCAAATGAACCGTGGCAGGGGGGGCTTGTAGGACGAGAGGAAAGAAGGGGTATTTTTCTGCTCTAATTTGTATGCGTAACATGTCAAAAATCGTTGTGGTCAATACACTGATTGCTTTTGCATGTATCTGCATCTCAATCGGAGAGTCGGACTCGGAATTTCGATCTGTATCTGTATCTTTTTCGGTATCGCTGTATCGTTGGAGTATCTCGCACTGAATCAACGTATCGGTGGCCGAGTATCTGTAGCCGAGTATCTGTATCTGAGAGTATATGTTTCAGCTCATTGCGGCCGCTTGCACGTTTCATGTTTCGCTGATGTATTTATGGCCGACTTTTTGCCACTGTTTTTTTTTTCTGTTTTTTTTTCTGGCTCCTGATTGGAGTTAGCGGGTTAAGTGAGCAGATACCCAGGGGTTAAGGGTGGGGGAGAAAAAGGTTTGGCTTGAGAAAGGTTGATAAGAATTGTTAAGGCAAAAGTATCTAGGAAATGTGCTTAGATCAAGTAAGATGAGTTTGGGAATGAAGTATTTTACTTGGCATTTAATATATTTAAAAAGCTTATAAAGAGTTTAATTTACAAGGAATAATTTATTTTTCAATTTAAAATATATTAAATATTCAATTTGTGGGTAAAATTGGTGTAATTTAGGTTCTATTTGTATAAAATTCGGTTATTAATTAAAGTGAAAATCATTTGAATTACATTTTCATTTAATTAAATGCATTTAGGCAAGAATTTATCAAGTAATATGAATAAATAATTCGAAAAATACCATATAACATAATTAATAAACCCCAAAATATATTTATTTTAATTGCAAACAACTCAATTGATATTTCTCTTTCATCTTTTATTATAAAAACCTTTACAATAATATTTTTCCAACCCCCTCCTAACCTAAATAAATAGATTAATTATGCCTTAGCCGGAAAAATGTTTCAATTTCACAGTCACTGCCAAAGGGCATAACTCTATGGGTATTATCCCTCTTCTCTCTCTCCCCGCCTGTCACTAGTTTGAAACCTCATAATGATCGTTTAGCACTCGAATTTGTTCCCAAAAACGCTGCGGGGGGAACAGGGAAAAGAACAACAACAAAGGCTGGGCGGAAAAACGCAGGAAAGCTTTCCCCAGTGACTGACAGTGGCAACCCTTGCTGGGAAAATCGAAGACACGGACACGGAAATCAGTGCATCCCTTAAACCTGCTTTGCGCAACAACAACAACATTGAATGCAATCCCCTTTGGCTCAATCCAATCCAATCCTGTACTTTTGTTACTTTTGCTTGGTTTCTCAAGCATATCAATTCGCTTTTTTAGGGTTCAGCTGTCTCTGTGTTGTGCATCTGCGAAAAAGGGGGTGTTCCTGCTGTCTGAGAAGAAATGCAAAAAAAAGCAACATTGTACAAATTACACAAAATGAACTGTGAAAACCTTTTTTGTGAAACGCATTTCCTTTTTTCCAGCATTTAAATCAGGGGATTCAGCATTACGGGAGTCGGAGTCGGAGAAGGAATATAAAATTGTATGCTATGCAAAACATTTTTCTAATCAAACATTCCATTTCATTTGGCGTCTGACGGGGTGGCTTTTAAGGGTTTTTGTCTTTCGGCCACAGTTGAAGTTTTAATTTCGTCTCAAGTGTAAAAAATTCATTTGCAATCCGACGGCTGTCAACCCCAAACTCCACCTAGAACCATCCCCTGAGCTAAAGATTTGTAATGCTCATTTGGCCAACAGAAATTAAGACTCGTATATATACACATATATCTGAACAAATAATAAATTCTTGAGCGGGAAATTAAAAAACCAGACGGTCTTGAAATATATTTTTGTTTGCAACCCCCACAAATCGATCAACCAACCCCCTCTGATTTTTTTAAGACCGAAAGTGTTTTATTAATTTCACTTTGCACTGGAAATATATTTTTATTAAAATTGATTTCAGTACGGGGAAACACGCACAATACCCGGACTGTGAGATTGTGTAAAAAATAGCATTTGGTTATTTCCCTTTTTAATCATTGCAGCAATATTTTTTCTATCCATTGTTTGTCGTCTGCTCTGCATTTATTATATAATTCGCATTGCACTCGGTGTGTCGCCCATCCCTTGGCTATCTTTATTTTTTATTAAATATTTTTCTTTTTTTTTTTGTTAAGCCCGCTTTCGTTTTCAGCTGGGAAAAAATGTATATTTTTATTGAGTTTCATTGAAGCGCATGAAATTGCAATAAAAGTCTATGAATGGGGATAAAAACCCAAGCTCTCTCTCGTTTACCAGACTCTACCCTGTACTTGATAATTTTGTGGAATTATAAATGGAAATATACACAGAGCAATGTGCTTTTAATTAAAAACTTTAAAGTTTCTTTAATCAGTTGGTGGAAGAAGGAGGAGTCTGTGAGGGGAGAGTTCAAGTTGAGGGTTAAATTAATGCTTTTTTGCCGCAAGACGCAAACGCGGAAGAACAATAAGAAGCAGCATCACAAATTGGGGTAGGAGAAAACTTGGTCCAATAAATTAAAAATGAATTATGAATGCGTTAAATAATTGTTGTTAAGCTTGGGGTTTAAAGATCAAAATGATTAATGTAAATTATGGCTACGAATAAAAGTACAATTAAGGTTTCTAGTTGGGTGTAAAGAGAGTGCAAATAAAGTATATTTACAAGACATAATAAGAAGCATCTCAAATAGCTAGAAATTATATTTATTGAGTGCAAAATTATACCTATTAATTTAATTCATTTAATACCCAATTTCGTATTCCGTTTGTATAGAAAATCTCCTCTGCCTTCCACTCAATGTCCCAAGTGCTTCTTATTTTTCTCTGGTTTACATTTAATTTGCAAAACACTTCACTTCGAGGAAAACCTTGAGGAAAAAGCTTTAAAAATGTTTATTTCTCCTCGCTAATCACCTGCCAAAAGTGGAAAAGACGCTGACAAATGATGGTTAACCCCTCCCCCAACCCCCTAAACATTTCACTTCATTCACTTTAACACTCCACCTCCCTCCTCCTGAGAGTGTCAGGTTCTTTAAAAAATAAAATTAATACCAGCTCTGAAAAAAAATACAACAAATAAAATGAGTAAAGCAAATAAAACGCAATGAATTCAATTGACAAGCGCGAGGGGAGAAGCAAAGAAAAAAATCAATTTTCAGCGAAACATTTTTTCGGCGCCAATTTGACTTGACTTTCCCGCCTTTCCTCCTTTTGTCTGGCAATGAAAATGTGCTTGTAATAATAACTTCTTGGTGCGAGTTTCGGGGGGAGGAATTTTTGGGTTGGCTTTTGCGGCTTTAGAAAGCAAAATTCAAGGACAAACAAAACGAAAAGTGAAGTCAAACAGTTTTCTTCGTTTTTTTTCCTTGGTTGCTCTCCGACTATATATGCTTTTGCTCGCGATTTTCCTTTCGCTTTTCGGGTTGGCAAACATTTCTCCCTTCAGGCCTAAAAGCAGGCATAACTCTGCTTAGAAGTTCTAGCTTGTATTTTCCAGTCTTCCTTTTACTTCTTTTTTAAGTAATTTTCATTACACTTACCTTAGGGCGGTGTAAAGGCACTGGAAATAAAAGTTTTGATAAAATAAAGGAGTTTAAAAATTAAATCAAGGTAAAATGTGGGCGTAACTTGAAAAGAAACCTATATTTCCACGACTTAAAATGTAAAATGAACTTATAAAGGGCCAGAATTTATCAAAAGTAAAATTATAAATAAGATGCATAACGCGAGCAGTCTTTCCAGTTCCCTCTCTCTCTTAAAGAGAGAGACTCTCTCTGTTCCTTACTCCTCGGAAAAAGAGAGCAAAAAGAGAGAATAATGTCTATGGCGTTACGCATCTTGTTTATTATATGGTCTTTAAATTAAATACTCTTCTAGAAGGTTAGCTTTTAATATAAAAATAAATATCTATGTTAATATTTACCTAAAATTTAATTATAGATCCCTGGAAATCCTATGCCCCTCAAACTCCTTCCTTCGCAATTATTTTCTCAGTGTAAAAACCCCCCCTAAAACGTGGAAAATGCTCTAGCAGGGCTGCATAAATTTAGGAATGGTTCGTGGAAGGGAATTTCAGTTTCTGCTTAGGCAGCAATAAATTTTAAAGACGCCTTCAGGGCAATTTTAAAGCCTAATTTCCATTTTTGCCAAACACGAGGGGGGGGGGGTGAGGGAAAATGTGAAGGTAAAAGCCAGGTGGAAACGTGGGTAAGGTCTAATCTAAGTTGGAAAACTTTTTGCCTATAAACCTCTTCTCCTCACCGAGTCGAAGTCAAAGTCAAAGTTGGGAGAAATGGAGAGGAACTACTTTGCGTAATTATGTCAATTGCCATTAGGGAAATTTGGTAAAGAAAATACCCCTAAACCGAAGCCTGGCTATTTAGACACCATCCCCACCACCAGCAGATCCTTGGTGGCAGTCATCGATATGCCCGTCTGCCCGTCTGCCCGTCGTCCCTGTTGTGTGTCCTTTGATTTCAATCTGGCGCAGGAATATGTCTTTGTCTGGCTTTCTAAATGGAAAGCCAGAAGGTTGGTTGTTCAACCGAAATTTCCGAGGGGGGAGTCGAGGGTTCACGGGAGCTTGTGGGTTGAGGGTTCGCTAACCAGCATAATCCTTAACACTCCAAGGACGAAAATAGAAGGTCTCAAATCGCTGTTGCGTGCCCCAAAGACATTCCAGCCAAAATACGCTTAAATAGTGCCACAAAATCAATCAAAAGTCAGTTTACGATAACAGGGGGTGAAAATGGCAAAATGGGGTGCAAGGATGGATGGGCTTAATGGCAGGGATAAACGAAGAAGCGGAGAGCCTGATTAACAAACGTGCCACCAAAACGTTTGTCATTAATTTTGCACATAATTGAAAATTGATTACACACGCGAAAAAAATAAATAAAAAACAGGGGTGAGAGAGGGGAAAGGAAAAATATTCACTAAATTAAAAAATAAAAATTACCTTTAAGCATTACAGAGTATTTATTTTTTTGCAAGTGAAAGCTTATTAAATATGAATTAATTTCAATTAATTTGTCATTCATGAAGGCGCTTCACTATCTGTAAATCCAGCTTTGTGTATATATTTTTATGGAAACTTTGAAAAGGGTGTTTTTTCTTTGATTTTAAATATAAACAATAGACATATTTAATTTCAGTTAAAAATGCTACTTTTAAAGCAGAAAAAGATATTCTTTAATAAGAAAATATATAACAAAATATTATTTACTTAAAACCCACTTAAATATTTTTATAAATATATTCTTAGGGTATTTCCCACTTCGTTTTTATAGCAAACAAAGGCAGCTTTGCTGTTAAATTTCATAAATGAAATGCATTTTAATTAATTTTGCACAATTTGAAGCGTTTGTCAGAGAGAGTCTGCAAATGTCCTTCAGCCAAACTCCTGCCAACTCCAACTCCAACTCCACCTCCTGCTCCTGTTCCTTTGCTGTGTTTGTCAATGTTTACATAAATATTTAATAGACCAGATAAATTTCAATGAATTGACTTTGCACACAGACACTAGCGGGGGGAAAAGCGTTGGTTATATGTACATGTGTATGGTTTTAGCCTTTTTAATGCCAGACATAAGCAAATTAATTTATTTATTATTGGCAAAGATAAAACGTTGCCTTGTGTTTGTTGGCAAATTATTTATAAATAATGCAACGTTACACAGCCATATCCGATCGCATTTCGATTACCACTTTTTCGCCTTTAATTTTGCTGTGTTTATTTTCTGCCTGTTTAATTAGAACTAAAAATTTATGGAAAGTGCTGTATTTTTTCTTTCAAAAGCACAGAGAATAATTCAATTATGCCAGCTGAAAAAGGCCAAAGAAATTATTTTGAAATTATTTATACAAATTCCTTTTATCGGTTAGTATTTTTTTTGCTTAAATTTAAAGCCAAAAACTGTTTGCATTTTTTATGTGCAAAATAATTGCCAAAAGCTTTAAGGATTTGTGTGAATATTTAATGGATTGCATGTGTATGCTGAAGGCTTTATGGGCAAATGTTTTAATACCATTTATTAGGTCACTTAAATGGCCACCAGTTTAATACGAAAAATATTGATACAAAGCTTCAATTTAAATTACAAATTATTAGTTTTAATAAATTCACTTAAAGTTCTTTAAAATTTTAATAAAATCCATAAGATCTCTGGGACTCTCTGACATAAAATATGAATTAAGCTGGCCACAATTTGGCGGTTTTTATTATTATTGTTTAATTTGCGTGCTCTTTTACAGCAGAGCGTAAAAAAAGAATATAGCACTAGATTGCTAATTAATTCATTGGCGGTAGACTTTTTTACGCTTCCAGCGAGGCGAGTGATAAAAAAAATACTACACTTTGCAGGCAAAGAAATAATAAACACACAAAAAGCACGGGAGAACTTTTTACTGCGATAATCGTATTTTGTATAGGAATTTTTGTAGTTTGTTCCCCTATTGTTTATTGAGGGAATGTGTAAATATTTAAACGATTTCTTGGGGCGGTGCGTTGACGTGCCTCACCTTCTAATTACGGCCTGTACGAGTATATGTGGCCCACTTCTTCGCCATTCGCTGTTACCAATCTCAAATGAACTCGAACTTTGGGCCAAGACTTGCGCTGGCTGGCCCGTTGATGCGAGAGAAAGCAAACAATAAACAAAAGCATAAAATTGTCGGTGTAAATGGGGTTTATTACAAAACACACACACACACTGGTGAGAGAGAGAGAGGGGAACCCCATAGTGCAGCTGTCTAAGCGGAAAAGCGGGAAAAGGTGTGAAAATTAAGGGCAGGGCCCAGCAGATGCAACAAGGGAATACAAGCGATTAAAGTAGAAAACTATATAAGGAATTTATAGATTTATGTAAAACTAATTTAGCGTGTTTTTAAAGCATTTATATGCGTTTAAATATATTTTTATTTATTTTAAGTGCTTATATTTTAAAGACTTTACAAGTTTAATGTTTTATAAATATGTATAAAAACTGCATTTGTTATTTTATAAATTCTAAAATGTATTATTCTTATTTAAATCAAACAATAATCAAGAAAAAAGAATTTAATACAATTTCATATGAACAATATTAAATGAATAATACAATGAACAAATGAACAGAGCTCTGAGCTCAGCAACACTTGGCTTGGCAACATGTTGTCTAATATTTCAAGTACAGTCTGTTGGCAACATACACTGTAATCAGCAAAAGCTAAAGAACTCTGTACGTGACTTGCGCTTGATTTATAACTGTAAAAAGAATGTCACAAGCGAGGAAATAAATAAAATAAGAGGAGGGGAAAAAGAGGGAGGAGAAGAGGGTGTAGCCCGAGAGAAGTAAAAGAGGCGAGAAAAAGAGGTGGAGAAGAGGTAGAAGTGTCGTAAGAAGTGGCTCAAAGAATCAGTGGGAAAACGGTAGTTGCTGTTGTTGTTGCTTTATCACTGAAGCATTGCGAGAAGAACGAGAACTGTAGACTGCAGAGTCTCTTCCGCAATCTCTTTACCCCCGCGTGACACTTAAAAACTCATTAGCAAACGAAAAAAGCGGAAGAAAACCAGAAAAAGAGAGAAAGAGAAATAGAGACAGAGAGAGGAGAAGCATAGAAAACGGAATCCGGCTAAATTGTCAACTTGTTGCTTCAGCCACGCCCACACTCGGACAAACACAGCCACAAACACGCCCCATTATAACGCCTATAAACCGCAAAACAAGAAAAACACAAGGAAAAATCCAAAAGAAAAACAATGAAAAAAACCAACTAACAAAAAGTGGCTGAAGCCGTCCAACAGCTGCCTAAAACAGTTGGCCAACAGTTTAGCAAAGTCTCCCATATATCTCCACCTTTTGCATATTTATACACTTTTGGGGGGTTGTGATATGGTAAGGGAAGGGTTTAAATTTTGGGAAATTATTAAATATTTATTGTATATTAGAAAATATTTAAAATATTAAATATTTATAAGTACTTATTTTAAGATCAAAAAGGAATGAAGAGGTATTTTTTAACTATTTTATACTTAGAAGATGAAACTCTTTTGGTTTAAAGTTAGGGAAAAAGAGATTTTATAGAACACCCTATGTACTTAAAGGTTTATTTATTTAGTAAAAGAATTTTTATTTTATTTTTTTTTTAATTTTTGAACATTTCTAAATGCATTTTAAGTTTTAGAGGATTTATTGATACTTTTCTGGTAACTTCACCCTATGTAGCAAAGTGTTCATGAAGCACAATCACTGTTAAACATTATATTATTCATATTTCTGAAGTTATTTGACTTCTCTGAACCTATTTATGGGTTGCAAAATTATGATCTATATTTCTATACAATAAAAAATTATTAAAGAGTATTTGAAAGTAAGCTTTCCTTAATTTCTCCCAAAATTTTCGTATGAACTTGTGCCGTTTAAGGGCCCCCCAAAAATGCTAAATCCACTTGTCAAATGCAGGCGCACAAACAGCGCAATGAAAAACTGTTGGGGTTAGAAATTTACTATATAGAAGAGGCAAGCTCCAGCTGTGAACTGGACAGAGAGAAGATCACAGGGAATTAAGGGAAAGGAGAAGCTGGAGAAGCTGAAGAGATGCGATGCTGACATCTCCGCCTTACGAGTGTCAAAACAAAACTATTTATTTCCCTCACTTGCCGCCGCGACAAAGACTAAGAGTGCCGCACAGTGTTCCCCCATTTCCCCCAACTTTCTACCCTCGCAACATTTCTTTTTAAATTGCGGCGACATTGAAATTAAATTGTCTGCAGCAGTCTCAAAAAATGAGGGGGAAGTTGCAAGAAAGACACACAGCACATTGCAAAGCGACAATGAAGAATTATTTGAAGAGTCGACAAGATCTTATCTAAATGGCCAACTTGGCTATTTTGGAGAACGTTTTAAGTTGGCAAATATGCTGAAAAAATAATACTATAAATAAAAGCAAGCTTAAAGTTTCTTAAATAATAATTTACAAGAAAATTCGTGCTTTTAGTATTTAGTAAATAAATAATAGCATTAATTCTGCTTCTTAAAAAGTCTTAAAATTAATTCTACCATCCAGAAAGCTTAACTTTTAGTACTTTTACTAATTTTGGGAATTTTCTGCCAAATCCTGCCTAAATGGAAAATGTGGAAAATGCTGAAAAAAATGTAGGCAACCAGCAGCAGCAGCGGCAATAAAGCGGCTCTTGCTTGCTGCTACAACCTGCAACTAGGAACTTGCAACTTGCAACTTGTGTTGCTGCCGTTGCCGTCGCCGTCGCTTACTTTAAGTGGCTTTTCTGCTGCTGTGGCAAAATAACTGGAAAAAGCATCAGCAGCCAGGGAAAACTGATGGCAGGAAAACTAGAGGGAAGCAGAGGAGGAAGCCGGCAGAGAGCCGTAAAAGAGAAGGAGGATGAGAAACAGCAAAATTGACAAGCGCAACATTGAAATTGCTACAATGACAAACTGCAATGTGCAGCAGGGACAGGAACGGGACGCCGGGTGCCAGCGTGTGGGAGGGATGGGGGCAGCTGATGCACTGCCACTTGACAGAGACGAATGTTGAATGCCTCACAGAAGGGCAGACAGAGAGGGGAGTATAGAATATAAAGAGAGGGAGAGAGGGGAAGAGGGAGTGCTGCACGTGCGTCTCTGCCACACAGACATTTAAATATAAACCGAAGATTGCCACAGATGCTGCCGGTGCACTGCAAGAAAATAAAAGAACAGGAAATTAGAAAGATTTTTGGGTGTTTTTTAGAGTAGAAAATATTATATTAAATTTACAAAATATTTTTAGGTATAAAGTTGCTAATTAAAATGCAAAAAAAACAGCTAGAAACTAATTTTAATGGTTGAAAAAATGTAGTATCCTTAAAATCATTTAAAACAAAACCTAACAGTAGACTTTAAAATTTTATTACAACGAATTCGGCTGCCAAAATGAATCATTGCATATTTTTCAACATTTTTTAATGCGCTTTCTTTATTTCCAATTAATTTAATATATTAAAATCATACTCTCCATAAAAATTGGGATATAATTCGAGGACATATTATATAATTTCCTTCGTGTACAAGATTGAAAAATCTACACCAAGCTGTTGAGATCAGGGGCGGCGTGCCATCAGAGGGGGATCGCTGTGAGTAGGTGGCAGGGCATGTTTAATTAATGCAAAGTAAATAAGAAAATGGAAGGAGACGCCAGAGGAGGAAACCAACGAAATTGATTGAGGAATGTACCACAGGGCAGGAGGTAGGAGGCAGGGACGCAGGGGGTGCAGTGTGCGGGTGAGGAAAATGCATAAAAGCCCCAACCTCCCCCTTTTCCTGTTGCATTGTTTTCTTGGCTATTTATAAAGTTTCGCTTCCTCTGCCATCGCACGTAGATTGAGCAAAAATTGTTGGTAAATTGGTTTCTAGTGTTTTACGGCTTGAAAATTCCCCGGAAGATGAAACACAGAGGAGAGTTTCGTAATTTTGTAATTGATCGAAATAGCTGTGGGTGTAATTTTTAGGATTAGGATTAAGGAGAAAGCAAATATCAGAGATTTAAAGCATATGGAAACTTAAAACATTAATGGAAGAGAAATAAATACAATGATATCATAATTATTCATTCACTCTTGACATTAAGAATGAACTTTTTATGATTCATCATTCATTCTTGACATTAAGAGTGAACTTTATATGATTTCTCTGCTCTTTACGCTCTTTCCGAGAAATACATTTAAAATTCAATTATAAAATCAAGAATAGATTAACAATAAATACTTTAAAAGTCACTTAAATACCTTCATACTTTAAAGGTCAAGTTTAATTCAAAATAAAATCCAATTCCTTACTTGAACAGTGCATGCAATATATTTATTTATGTATGTATTTATATGCTTCAATTACTTTCAACTAATAAATCGATTTCACATTTTATATAAGAGTTAACTTTTCATTTTCATAATTTTAATGACCTTTTCTTTTGCGAATCATTTTATCACCGTCACTTTCCTCATTTATATAAATATCAACTCGAATTTTTTTGTATGCTGTTTTGCCAACTAATTAATGATGAAATATATATATTTATATATAAAAGCCAATCCAATTTCTCACCAACATTAACTAATTATTTCTCTTTTTTTCTTCTATCTCATTTTAGGTAAGTCCCGCAACTGATGTGAAATGTGGTTTTTTTGTGTCTGATTTTATTGTAAGTTTTTCCATTTCATTTTGTGTTTAATTAACAATGATGACGCTTTTCCAAGATTTATTATGAACAAAAGTATGTTTTTTCTTGTTGCTCCAAAATAGAAAGTGCCAACTAAAATAAGTGAATAATAGTGCACAGAAATAACTTTAAGCCACTAAAAATATTTCTCAGTTACAAAAGCGAGAAAGTAAAAGTGGTCTTGCTCTCCCCTCTCTATTTTTCTCCTTTTCCCTAAGTAGCTGTCAGCAGCTGCTCCAAATGTAATTGTAATTGGCAAAAAAGCAGAGAGAAAAAACAGAGAGAAAGACCAGAAAAAAACATAAATAAATCCTAATCAAGTGTAACCAAAAGAGGAAACGCGGGGAGCAAATCTGATTATGGCGTAGCAAAAAAAAATAGTTTCTTTTCTATTTTTTTCTCTCTCTGCTTTTGGTTGAGAGACAGCCATCAGTCTCATCATCATCGTCGTCGTCGTCGTCACATGCGTAAGGCTCGATTCATTCATGATAAATAACCCCCCTGAAAACCCCTGGTAACCCCCCCCTGAAAAAAACCCCTTCAAATACCAGCCATCCTCGAGTTCAAATTTCGAAATTCGAAGCGAAGCAAAGACTCGCCTGCGTTGAGAGATGGATTGAGTTGCAAGTTCGAGAGCGGCAAAGAGCTCTGCTATCGGTTTCATCTCAGCACAGTGGCCATCATTGATGGGAGTCCCCTTTCTGTGACGAGACCCCTCTTAACCCCCTCCTTCCCTCGAATCATTGGTGCGCAATAATTAGCACAGCAGCTATCGCTATCGCTTTCCCATTCCTGGGAAATTTACACGATCTTCTCTGGGCCGCCTTTGACGTCTTTTTAAATCAGAAACAGATGCAACTCGCGGATACATACACAGCCTCTCACCCTGCGTGCTCCATTTGGAAAATCAGCAATGATTTTTCCTTGCATTTGGCATGTCATTTGCACATTTACACAAAGCTAAAGGGAAATATTAGTTTGCAGTTGAGTTTTTTTCTAAGCCATTAGTTGGATTAAAAGGGGGATAAATGTAAAAATTTAAAAGAAAAATCAAGGGAAAGTGATTAAAAGATACATTTTATGCAAGTAACTAGACTTTCTTCTTAGTAATATAGGTTTAAAAGGCAGTTTCAACTCTACTTTTATATAAAAATGATTCACTAATTGTTTAGTCAATACACTTTCCTTATTACATCATTTCCCTACTTAAAATCCTTGACACCTAATTGCATTTTCCGTTCAATTACATCTCCCCAATTTCAATCAGAAGTTTGCCCTGCAGCCAAGAGAGCGTAAACGTAAATCACAAATGGAAAATGCACTCCTTTTCGGGCGGTTTTTCACCCTCGTTTTTCCGCAGCAAATTCGCGCATAAACAATTGACCCATGGTGCTGGTCAAAACCCCCTTTTTCGACCATGGTTATAACCCTCTCCTCCCCCCCGCACGCATATTCCCTGGGGCGTCCAACTAACCGCAAATGTACAGGCAATAAAATGGCTCATCTGTTGGCCATCGTGTCATGGCTGGCATTTCGCGATGTCCTTGTTTGTGCGCGTTGCGAGGACGACAGTGCTGGTATGAGCAGCTTTTAGACACCAGTTTTTCATACCATTTTAGCTCCCCCCCGCTTAGGACGCCCTTTCACACCCCTTTTGTACCCCTCAACCCCTTCCGTTGCATGTTTGCCAAATGCCAAGCATCATCATAATAATTATGGCAAAAATCGACGCTGTCAACATACACACACACCAACACCGACCAGTATCGAGAGGGGTTAAAGAGTGGGGGGTTCTAGGGTTAATAGGGGATGTGTATGGGGGGGAGGGAGGTCGGTAAGTGGGCCAAAAGGATGCCACTTCAAAATGGCGGCCAACATTCGATGATGCTCTCGCTCTCTCGAGGCAAAGTGGGTGGTTTTTTGGAGGAGCCGCACACACAAAACCGCAATTTCATACCGAATTTCACCACCAAAACCCCTTTCACTTTTTTTTTTTTTTGAAGAGAGAGAGAGAGGGGGAGGGGTGGGAGTGGTTGGTGTGGGAGGTGAACTGCATTGTCGTCCTACATAAATGCATTTTTCGGAATGCGTGTCGCGTAAAATTTTCTTTCTGCTGCTGCACTTTTTTGTTGTTGTGGTTGTGTTTTGCACTCGTTTTGCTGGCTGCCAATTTGCCTGCCACAACACACGCCCCCTTTTTCACCAAAAACACACACACACACTCGGCCCTTTTTCAGCCAAATTTTCCAGGGAAAAAGCAGCCAACAAAATAAAATGCTTTTGGCCAACCGAAAATTGAGTGAGAAATGGTGAAAAAAAGTGTGTAAAAATGCAGGTTTTTGATAAGGTAAAAGAGCGAAGGCCTCACACTTGTCATGTGCTTATAGGCATTAAAAAAATTGATCATTTTCAGGTTTTTTATGGGATTTTCTAGCATTCATTTGATTATTTTTTATTTGATTATTTAATAATATTTTTCCCATTTTCTTTTGCATATTTTTGATGGATTCATAGTTAAAAATCAATTTGGTAGAAATTAAAATGCAAAAAAACAGTAGATATTTTCAGTTTAATAAACAGTTTAGATTTCTAAAATATGTTCTATCAGATTTTCTATATTTTAAAGCACAAATAATATCTCAAAAGTCAACAAATTTAAGGAGAACTTTGTGTTATTATTTTTTATATATTGTTTTTCCTCTTTATCCCCCAAAAACCCCATTATTTCGCTCCGGTGCCTTGGTCTAGAGATTTCACTTCACCTGCATTGTTACCTTTAAGATAAGAAAATGCTTTCAAAATCTTGTTTTCTCACACGCACTAAAAAAAAATAAAAAATAAACCAAAAAGAAGAGTGAACTCGTGAAAAGACTTGCCGGGAGATAACGAAAAAAACTAAGCCAAGTTGATAGAAATCTGTTGACTGCTGTTTCTGTTTGCGTTTTGCCCGTTGTCATCGTTTCACATGATGTTTCCCCTTATTGTGTACAAATGTCATTAGGCACACACAGCAGATGAACTTGTGTGTTTCCCCCACAGAAAACAGCAGCAGCAACAACAACGAAACAAAAGTGCAACTGCAGTGGGAGAATTTTCCCTCAAAGCTGCCTCTCTAATCTGGTGGCAAGTGCATCTTGCCTCTCTCTGTATGCCGGCGTGTGAGTAACTGCCAGCAGTTTGACACACAAACACAATTACAGCGATCACTACACACAAATTGTACAACGAGAACCAAAAAAAAAAGAAAAATATAAAAAACTATACAAAAAACCAAGGAGAAACCAGCAAAAAACACACATGAGACTCCGGAGAGCGAGAGAGATACGATTTCGGTTTGGCAACCCGAAAACAAAAATTGAGTTTTGAGCTCAGAGTTTATCGAATTGCAGCCATAAAAAAGAAGAAGTCAATGCAAAAACCACAGATGGCAAGAAATAACATCAAATAAAATGTTAAATCAAATAAGCAACAGGAGGAAGAGTGGATTATAATTGAGAGATTTTTCCTGGGAGAAGTGCAAAGACCTCGCATCCCACTTTTTAACATTTTAATAAATTTTTTAGGAGAAAAAATGCATATCACAATTCAAAATATTGGAAATATTGAAAGTTATTAGACATATGTTTAGTTAAGAAAAAATACAAAAAAAAAAGTGAATACTTTTAATATTTATTTGCTCTTCGGTCGCAATTACCAATAAAACAGGAATGGGCACTTAGAGGGTCCTCTCAGCTCACAGAGTCTTTATTTTCAATGAGTGGCTTTAGTTTGTCTTTACATTAAAAGATTTCACTGACTTCCAGCTAAAGATTTGTTGCTCAAAACTGACTTAAAAAATGTTTGTTACCTGTAAATTTTTTAAAAAACAAGAATGGGCACTTAGAAGGTCCTTAAGCTCCCAAAGCCTCTATTTTTCTTATGTGTGTTGTCAGCTGACACATGTAGACTATTTACTAGCTCCGAGCTGAAGATTTTTTGCCCAACCCTGTAATAAAGTTATTTTATTACTATTATTGGGCTCCAAAAAAGATACAACAACAATAAGAGAACGATTCCAACACATTCCACACCTTCTTAAGATTATTGAAGATTATTTAATCAAAGAACACGTTGCTTTTGACTCACCTATTCGAAATCGTATAATTTCGTGTCAAGTCAGCTTTACATGGCGATACTAAAAAATGCCACCAAAAACGAAAAAAGAAGCGTTTTCTCTTTGAATCAACCCCATAAACAAGACAGCTACTGAAATATTTGCAGAAACTAATGAAAAGCAAACAGAAAGAAAACAATAATAATAATTCACGGCTTAGTCAGCCTACTTTGACCAACTTTAGAGTGACACACATAATAATATTATAAAGCTTTATAATTATAAAATAAAAGTGGCGGCAAACATTTCCGTCTTTTTTGTGACTCACACAAAAAACAACATTGCGAAACTTTCGGCTTTTAAGTCACTCTTAATGAGTCATTTTGAAAACGTTTCGTCTTCTTTTAGTTCTTCGTTTGCACTAATTTTGTCCGAAAACATAATGTATTATGTTTTAATTAAACACGAAAAAAAATGGATTGAAATAAAAATAAAAATCCGGAAAATGGTGCAACTTTAAGGCTTCTATGGCTTTAAAGAAAACCTGGCTGGGGTGTCGGAAAAACCGTGTCAAGTCGGAAAATTCGTTCAGGTGGGGGTGCCCGCCCGTCTGTCTGCCAAAGAAAAGGAAAACTTTTCTCTCGCTTTTCATGTGCGCGTCATGCATAATAAGAGGAAAATGCAGGGGGCGAGGGGGGCGACGGTTGGAAAATCAGGAAGAGGAAGCACGGGCCAGGACTCCCCCTACATATGCGTAAAAAAAAGGATAGAGAAAGAGTGAGTGTGAGGGAAGGGAAGGCTAACATGAGTGCATTCAAATATTAAAAAACACCTCAGGATAGCAGGTTAAAAAGAGAAAAGTCTCTGGGAAAATGGGTGGAAAACTGGCACAGCTAGAGGGGAGGCGGGGGAGGAGGGGGAAAAAAGTGTCAGCCGAAAGGCGTGGCACTTAGCCGAAATTAACTGAAGTTGAGTTCGCCACTTTTGTATTCTGCTGAAAACTGCAACTGATGACAGTTGAGAAGCTGGAAAAGCGCAGCTGGACAACGCAGGGAAAGCCCAGACCAGGATAACCCCAAGTAGGGAAAACTCCACGGCCTCAGCAAGTTTTCCCCTCCGCTTTTCGCACTTCCCTCGCTCTCGCTCTCTTTGTCACCATTTTCATTTGCCAAAGTGAAAAATAATTAAAAAGGCGTTAAAAACGGCAACAAACTAAGCGGCGGCAACAAACGGAAGCCAAAAGGGGGCAAGGGGGTGACAGCCAGGGAGGGGGGAAACCAGGCGGGGAAAAAGGGGTGAAAAACGGACCAAGGACCAAGCAAGATATCATTCCGAGAAATGCTAAAAGGAGGAAAAACCCTTTTGCGCCCGGTCGTTTTGGCGTTGACACTTTAAATCATTTTGGTGTTGGCCCCGGATATTTTAATTATTAAATGCAAAGGATCCGCAGGATTTGCCAGGATGCCACACAAGACACAAGACGACCACGAACGAAGCGGTTGCAAAATGCAGCAACAACAAGAACAACTACAAAGGAAGTAAGCGGACGCGCGCCACGCGTGGAAATTGCCGAGAAGCCTGCGGTGCTGCCACCGCTTTTATTCTCTCTTCGGTCTCTTCCTCTATCTTCATGCAAAGGAAAAGCTAAATTAGAGCAGCAGGCGAAAGGGAGGAAAGATGAAAGGGGTTGGGGAAAACTCACCTGCTGCGAAATCGCAGGTGCAAGGCGCGCAAATTGTTTGCCAAGGACCAACCAGGAAGTATTTAGAAGGAAAGTGAAGGGAAAAGCATTCATAAGAGAGGAAGCCTAGGGAAATAATAATAATATTAAGCAAGAAACTTTATTTATTTAGTTAAAAACCTTTAAATATGATGATATAATATGGTTTATGAGGTAGTATTCCCTACTTACTAGGATTTACCTATTAAAAAATCATAGAAACAACCCCTTTTCGGCGCAATTACCGGCTGGAAAAAGAAGGAAAAAGTGAAAAGCAAGCGCAGTGAAAGCAACAAAATCTAAACGCAAATGAAGCGACAAGGATGCTGAGCCGAGGATAAGCAGCAAGATGGAGCCTCGGGCCTTGAGATAGGATAAGGAGCGGAGAGGGGGAAAAGCAAAGTGAAAGCCGGCAAGGTGGAAAGGGACCAGCGACAGGGAAAATCCCAGGTAGCCCAAGGATTTGTTGGGTGCCATAACAAAGTGTCTGACGCTCACTCAAGGATCCTTGCTTGGCTTCTCCTTGTTTCCTCCTCTTTTTCTCTAATTTTTTTTGTGGGAAAATGATGGACAGAAAAAAAAGCCACATCATTTTCTAATTTGTAACTAATTCCCGGGGACTGCTTCAAAATAAACTCAACTCAACTCAACTCTCCCATAAATTATAAATTTATTTCCATTTCTTCTTTATTTCTCTGGGCGGCTTCTGTGGACTTTAAGGCGTAATTAGCATTAGCATCGCACAGGGAATTCTCGGCCTTTGTCTCTGTTTCTCCAGTTCTCTTCTTCTCGGTGACCTATCAAATGCCTATCAGCAGCAGGTCAGAATTGGAATTGCCTGAATTTACATAATTCTATAAAATTCCCATTAGAGCCCAGTCGATGACCAAAAATATCTCGTAGAAGAGCGGCCATAAAATGACTAATTAACTTTAAGCGTCTTTCGGTTGTCTCTACTCTGTATCTTTTTTTGTTGTTTTATTTCGTATATATTGCCTTCGTTGTTTTCGTTGCCTTGTTCAACTTCTTTTGTTAATGATGATTTCGGTTACACCTGCTCTTTTGGATTTGTATTTCATATATGCATAAGGCATGAGAGTGGAGCTATGAGCCGTAAATATCAAATTTTTGAGACATTGGGCTTATTATCTGACGAGGGGGGTTTCATAATCGCTCAAAACCCGTCGTCGTCCCCTCAACCGAAGCAAATACATTTTTATTTGCCTAAAAACGAAGCTTGGAATGCCCTAAACAATAAAAACTTCAACACAATTCAAAGAGCAAAAATATGACATAAGAAAATCAAAACAAAATTATGCAAAATCTATAAAAAAGTAACAATGGGATTATCAATAACCAATTTTAACTGGAACTGTGTGAGCAAATCACCTGAAAACCCGCTAAACTAATACTTAAGATTTCTATTAAATTCTAAATAAATTTATAAAAGTAACCTAATACCTAATAAATTCAAGAAATAATTAAGGAGAATGCCTTGCACATGTTTCAACTTCCAACCTCTTTCCCATTTTATAATACCCATCGTTTTGAAGCACCATTAAAATATAAAATATCATCTTTGAATTTGGCCATACATGTATCCGTCTATTTCTCATGCATTTTTTGGGGTTTTCGTGTATGTGTAAGATGAAACGTCATAAAAAAGACAAAGCAAAAAAAAATGTAGAAACAGAAAAAACACAAAAAAAAAGAAGTGAGGAAACAATAACGCTGAGTGAGGCAACTTCGTGCCATGTGTTGTGACGGCTCTCAGACGTTTTTCTGTGATGGGTTTTGATGGAGGAATACGGTCTACCAAACACCGAAAACACCAAATAAAACCGCACACTCAAGAGAAGCAAATTATAAACGGGCTATTAGAAGTGGAGTGGGAGGTGGACCATCTATACTTTGGGAGATGATGATTATGATGGATTAATCGATGGATGAGTTTTGAGGGAATAGCAGGAGGAAAGAGGGAACAGCGAGTGGAAAATTGCTATGACTTTACTTAATATAATTATAAATCTTTGGTTTTAGAAGGGGATAAGAACCAAATTAATCTTAATGTTTAAAAACAAAACCTCTTTCTATTGATTAAATGCACCTTTTGGGGATTTTAAAGCTTGTTTATCAATTAAGAAACTCCCCAATTCTCGTCTTAACTTTATTGATTGATATATTTCCGATTCCCGCCATAGAAATCTTCAATAACATTTACTTCCTCTAGAAAGCTCTCTTGTGTGTATTTACCTTTTCAGGTATTATTTAGATGGTTTCCTATCATTTTCTCTGTTGTTAGTCTTCTTACCAATTTCAACTATCCCAGTTTTTTTGATTAAATTTGATTGTTGTTGGCCTTTTGTGCTGCTCGTTTCCTCATCTTCTTTTCCGACTTCTAATTTGATTTTCGAAAGGTTATCGTTCTCTCTGGGCCTTCTTAAAGTTTCTTCTTTTTATTTATTTTGCCTTCCCAGTTGTTCGTTGTAGGTGTGTAGAGATGCTGGCTCTTCTTTTCTAAAATTCTTCTTCTTTATCTATGGGATTGTTGTTGTTGTTGTTGTTGTTGAACTATGCAAATGACTTTATCGCTGGTCTTTTGTTTAGACTTTCTTTGCCTCTTGGCTTTTTGGTTCTATTCTCCAAAGAAATTTATTGACGAAGAGGGAGAGAGAGAGAGAGAGAGAGAGAGAGAGAGAGAGAGAGGAGAAAGAGCAATAACAACAACAACTACAATTACAACAACAATAGTGGTTTCAACAACAGCCCAAACAACAACCACACATGCAACCAATATGGTTCATGACTTGACTTTTGTCGATTCTTCCTCTTCTTCTTTTATACCTACCTGTTCCTCAGCTGCTTCTTCTTGTTTCTCCCCCCTCCACTTTTTTATGTTTGCTCGCATCATCATCGTCGTCTTCTCTTACTCCCCAGCTTCTTTTTATCCAGCTGCCGCTTCTTCTTCTTCCCCCCTTTTGTTGGCATTTCGTTGACCTAAAAAACGTTCAAGCCCAAGAAAGACTAAAAAAAAAATAATAACAACAACAACAAGAACAACAAAATAATCGAAAAAATGCCAGCGAAGGAGACAAACATAAATTGTTGTTGCTGCCGTTGTCGCCGGCGTTTATTAAGATTCGTTGATGATGCAGCAGCAGCAGCAGCAGCGGCAACTCCAGCAGCAGCAACACTGAAAACGCAGCAGCAACACTGAAAACGCAGCAGCAACACGAACATGAAATTCTGCAATATCTGCAGCACAACATGCATTCACTGCACTTGGAGAAAATACTTTACTTTTCACATATACATTTATTTAAAATCTAAAAGTATGTTGGAAAAATTTTTTAAGTTGTTTTACAATACATAATACATAAACAAATCATAGCATACTTTCAGACGGCGTTAAAAATGAGTTCAAATCGATGGATATTTGGTTAGGGTGTTGTTTTCATTTATTTTATATTTAATTTAATTTTTTAAATATTTACAAAGCTAGTTTTAAGGTTTAAAATTCATCGCCTTTTGTTTTCTTTAAATATTTATTTATTTAAATATTATAATTTTTTGATTGGTGGAATATGATCAATTAAAAAATGTATTTTTTCTGTCAAAAACTTTTCAACAATATTTCATTTTCAATTGCAATTTTAAATCCCATTTTTCTCTGTGCAAAAGCACGGCTGCAACATCTGAGGCCGTTGCATATTCCGTTGCAGCTTTCTTACCTGTTTTTTATTGTATTTCTTTTTTTTTTTTTTTTTGTGCAAGCATAAAACGGCAACAGCAGCTGCTATCCTAAAATATATTTAAGGTGAGGACCGCTTACCTCGCTTGCGCTCCCCCTTGATCTCCTTATGGCATCTCCTGCCTGTCTCCGTTTCGGCCTTCAATCTCAGCTTTAAAGTGCCAATCTTAAGTGTAATTAAGTTTTTTTTTTTTCGTTTGCAAAAGATCTGCCTTTGAAATTTTTTCTTAAAATTTCCTGCTTCAGCTTAAAGTGGTTAAAAATGTGGACAGACGAAGGGGGTTAAAAATGGGAGGAGAAGCAGGGGCGGTAGTGTAGGTTACGCCCTTCCAGGAACTCCTCATAATCATCTTCATCGCCAGCTTCATTTTTGTGGCATTTTATTTCTTTTTTTTTTTTCATATTTCTTAGCTGGTTGCCAAATATTTGCTTCATGCATTATTTTTTGGGCCTTCGCGAGCCTTCCGAGTATCAGTAACAGTCAAAAGGAGAGAGAAAACGAAGAAGATAAATAACCCAAAAAAGGGAAACCAGGAAGGGAAAAGAAATCCTTTTGAGTGGCCTAAAAAAAGGGAGTTTAAAAAATCAAGTTGACCATAGAAAATGATGTTTTTTGAAGGAAGGGAATTGTAATAATGAAAATAATTTACATATTTCTAAATTATCTTTAAAAGCTGTGAAATATAGATAATATGCTTTTAAGAATGATTTAAGGAATTTTGTAAATAAATTTTAATTCATTTCGGTTACATAGATTTATGATTATTTTATAAAATTTATTTTATGTACAATTTTAAACACATTTTTATTTTAAATTAAATATCTTGTTAAGCTTGTGCGGCCTCCTTAAGATCTTATCTAATTCTGCAAAAAGTACGACAATCCGAACATTACCATTTACCAACTACATTCAATTTCACAGAATTTCTGTAACACATCCAAAAAAAATAAAACCTGTTTAAACAATTTTCGGCCCCTCCTCTCTGGCTCTCCAGCTGGCGTGTGTTTTACACCTTCCTCTTCCTTCAGAGGCCACCGAAATTTTAGAAATTCGAAAAGAAGAAAAAAACATCTGCCCTTTTTGTAGTGCCCGTGTTGTTCTTTATTGGTGCTTCTGCTTCTGCTTCTGTCTGTGGATTCCGACATTTACCTAGGCCATCAAACATTTCCTCTCCGAACTGCCCTTTTTCGAAATTTAATTTTGATTTTAATTTGATTTCGGATCTCTTTTCCTTCTGGATGCGTTGATTGTGTTTGTTCTTGTTTCTGCCTCTCCGTATCTATGTGCCGGAAATTGTTTTTTAATTGCGAGGAGTGAAGGGGCACGGGCTTGGCCCAATGATTTGTGGTCCAGAGTTGAACATAAATATTTATTGCAAGTCCGATTTAATCGTCATCTTTATCAGCCTCATCAGCAGTTGCAGTTTGCAGTTTGCAGTTGCAGTTTTACTCTTCCATTTTCTGTTGATTTCTTTGTTCCACAGTTTATCAACTTTTGTCATCGCAAAACAAGCACCGCAGGCCAAGAAAATATGTGCAGATGCTTCCTTTTTGTTGTTTGTACCCCCTCCACCTCTTGTGAAGGTTCTTTTAGTCTTTTTGTTGAGTTTTCCCTGAGGTTTTGCCATCGAACATTCCATGGCCTTAGGTTACAGGTTCTTATTTATTGTTCTTAAGGTACAGAGAAAAATATAGTTGTGATGTTATATAAAAACCTTAAAAATTATATGTGCAAAGAGCATACTAACTTCTCCACGAATTTGTACTTGGGAATTTTAGTGGTACTTTTTGGAAGAAATTTACAATTCTAAAGGCAATAAATTATTATCTTTCCAAATATCATACTGTCAAACTCCGACTTGGGAATTTTAGTGGCATTTTTTTGCACAAACTTTATATTTTTCTTGTTTTAAATGTTTTCTACATATATTCAACATCTTTATTAAAATAAAATGCTGCACTTTTTGGCCCTTAGTTTTCCCCACAGTGTCTTATTTGCATCTACATTTTCCCCTGTTGCTTGAGTTTATTTTTTTCTTTTTTCTGCTGCGTTCCCACTGGCATTATGATGCATATTCATATTTCTTTGCGCTTTTTCTTACAACCCTGGTTGTCCCTCACATGTAAACGTTATTATTAGCCCTGGTCTCGTTTCCCTCGTCCTTCTCCTCTTTCCACACCTCTTCATTTTCTATATTGTTGTCTCCTATTACATTCTTTTTTTCCTTGTCTTTTATTTATTTTTTTTTGATTTTGCTGCCTGCATCTGAGTTTGAAATCCGAGCTTCCTGTTCAATGTCAGAGCACAAAAAACAAAAAAATCACACACTAGACTACCTGCTCTGGGCCATTTTTCGTTCCCGCTGTTTAGCCCCTAAGCACTTGGGGTATTTCAATGTAATTAAATGAAATTTTACACTCGCAATTTGAGGTGACAGCTACTTTAGCCTCCTTATATCCGCTTTCCTTCTATTATCTATTTAACCTCTCCTAATCTTTTAATTAAATGCAAATTTCAATGCCATTCATTTGAAATAATCTTGTAATTTTTTTATCTGATACAATTTACTTACTTTACTTCTTTTTCTCTCTTTTGCAGGTAAGCCTTGATTCTCTTTTATTGGACCTGAAAAAACGAAGAAGGACTATAGATTGCGGTTATGTGTGTAAGCAAGCTTAGCCGAAATCAATTTTGTTTATAGCTTTGAGTGAAACTTAAATTGAATCAACAAAGGAAGGATGCTTAGTGCGCTCTTTTTTGCTTCTTAATATCAAAGCAGCTTGAAGTGCCTCCTTCTGCTTCTTCCTGCACGCTTTTTCCTGCCTTTTTTTTGCCTGCTTTTCCCTTGCCCTTTCCCTGTCACGCATCACTTACATGGGCTCCGCAACTCACTCTATATAGTATAGTATAGTATATATATCCTTTATGCCACCCAAACCCCATCGCCATCGTCTCTGTCTCTAGCACGTTGCTGCCATTTTCAATTTTGCATTTTAATAATAAAATTTTGCACAGCAGCAGTGCAGCAAGAAGAAAAAAAAAAGAAAGCACAAGAAAGTAGAAATATAAAACAAAAAATAAAAAACACACAGGATGGTTTGGTAGCAAAAAAAATGGCAGCTGGGCAAACTTTTAACGCCAGACGACGACGACGATGCATGATTACTTTGTTGATGATGACAACCCTGGCATAACCAGCAGGACACTGAAAGAAAAACGTTTAATTTAAGTAAAATTAAATTTTTTTAAATTTTCAACTTAAGAAAATATTTTAAATATATACGAATTGAAATATTTCCAGTAAATATTTTTGTAATACAGTCGACTTCTTTCTTAACCTAATTTTTGCGCTATAGTGCTTGCTAATTTAAAATTTTTCTTTATTTTATATAGGTTTATATTTAATATTTTTATTTTTTTCAAAAGTTTAATGACTTTTTTCCAGTGCACACCCGTATGCAAGTCCGTGAGCCAGTGAGTGAGTGATGGGAGGTTGATGTTCAGGGGCGCAAAGTTAGTTCCTGGCAACATGTTGTTGTCTGCGCCACAAAGTATGCAATACATTTTGGCACGTGGCGTGCTCTTTGTCTCAACTTTTATTTTATTTTACTTTATTTTTCCTTTTTTTTGTTGGTAGCGATTTCGGGAGTCTGCAATTTTGAAACTCCCTTTTTCCCACCGCCCCTCCTGGTTGTTTATCATTTTGCTGCGTGCTGCCTTCAATTTGCTGCAAGTTGTACGAAACACTTGGCTGAGGAGTTGCAACATTGCCGCTCTCTAAAATGCGCCTCACGTTTCCCAGCTCTCGAATTTGCTGTACTCTTTTTTTTTTGGTTTTGTCTTTTTAATTACGCTTTTCTTTGACGTGTAGCTGCGTTCTCTGACGCTCAGCAGAAATTGCCGGTGCTGGGTCGACTTTAACCCGTTGTTTACATTAATTTCTGCTTATCGAGAGAGATCGACCGGACTTTTGTTTATTTAAAATTTCCGCTCTTCTTACGCGTTCTTAATTTATTTTGTTTCCATTGCCATTACGAATTGTTGATACACAGAATTCTTGTTTTCTTTTCTGGTTCGCGCATTTTGCATTTTGTGTTTTTGGATGCTTTAGCGGATAACATTTCGGTTGGATGAATTACATACAACCTTGTGTGTCACATGCATAAATTTTGGGTCTGGCTCTGCTTTTGTTTTATCTTGGAACACATGCTCAAACTTTTTTTTTGTATATTTTTTTGAGGCCATTTGCGTGGCAGCAAAAAACACAATTTCAAATTTTACACTAAATTGACTTTTGGGCGCACAAATTTCGCATGCACAATTACATTTGGCGAGAACGCGATGGCTTGGTAATTGTTAAAATATTTCACAAATTAAATTATGCACAAGTGAGGCAGTTTTTAAAAACATTTGTCACATTATTTTTCTGATGCAAATGGTTTTGCGGTTAAGCTAATTTCGAGAGTGCTACCAGTTTTAATTATTATATCAGAATAAATTTAAAAGTTAGATTTGTTATTTAAATTTAAAGTCAGAATTTTGTAAAATACAGTTTTTTAAAACCAAGTATGGGCAGCAAATGTCAAAATGAGAGCCTAATTTTAAAAAGCTTCATAAGAGCCCTTTTAGGACTGGGTCCTAAGGGAGCCGTGAGACCCTCAACGCGCCCATCCCTGCTTAAGACATTTAGCTTTTCGCCGCCTTAAGGAAAATTATTAAACTAAATAAACTATTGATATGTGAAACCTCTAATGGCATCATATCAATAAGTAAACACTCTACAAATTTCTCTCAAAATAACAAATTAATTGAAAGACTATCTTTGCAACCAATTCAGAAATCATTGAGTGAATTTTCAAGTCTAGACTAAATATTTCCAATTAGACAATGCAAATAATTTTGTGAAAGTAACCAAATATTTGACCAATTGAAAGCAAGATGCAAATTATAATTTGTTGTGCAAATTATGGGATAGCCAAAGAGTTCACTTTCGGTTTTAAGCTGCTCGCCTGGCCATGAAGATGAAAATAAGAAAATGGGAGTGAAGTGAATAAGAGATACTCATGTGAGGCAATAGCAGGTGAATGGGATGTAAAGCGAAAATCGTGTAAACTTCATGCACAGTGAGCAGATTTCCATGGTCAGTTTTCTTGTTCATTCACTCACCCCGTGGAAAAACCAACACACACACACACACACACCAACGAGCACAGACAGAAAGAGTTTTCCCTCTTATCGCCACTTATCTGCACTTCATAATGCGCTTAGCAAAGTTTTTGATTGCATTACAACGGATATTTAGACGCTGTCCGTCTCTTATGCAATTTATTTAAACGCATTTTACCCCGCACACACGTTTATAAATTGCTTCGATTATGGGATTACATCTCTCGAGTGTGTGTGTGTGCGTGTGTTTATATATTTTATTTGTTTGTTGTGTCTTACACAACCGCAACAGCACAGACACACAACTCTTGGACGAAAAACAATTTGTTCAACGTGCGTAAAAGATTTTAGACTAATTTGAAGCTGCTGCTGTTGCTGGAATCTTAAGCCTCTCACAGGACATACTGAAACCAGATTAAAGTTTCATAATTTCTGCTCCAGAAGAAAGATAAAGTTGTCATTCACTTTGTTGCCTAGCTTCTGTCTTGGCCTTAATTTATGCAAATTTTACAGTGATTTTTTTTTTCTGTTGTCTTGGACTTTAGGCTTTGGGTTTTTATCTTATGCATCATTTACAAATTGTTTTGCTTGGGAAAATCCACATAATTGCCGGCTTAAATGTAAATGAATTTCAATTAAAGTTGTGAGCAGTAAAGGCGAAATATGCAAATTTAAATGTCTGCGCTGTCGCTCTTTATTTTATTTCAATTTATTTATGCTCAAAGTTTCGTACGTTTCGTTCTCAGGCCTTCTCAATCTTGAGTTTCACACATAATTCTTGTGTCGAACTTGTATTGATGTGGTCTCAGCTGATTAAGCTTCATTCTCTTAACTCTTTTAAGTCTATAAATATTTTATTTAAATCTCTCTCGTAACGAACTTGAAGCTTCTGGGAATTTTTAAAACATAGTTTGACATAAAAATTGCAGCAAGAAATAACCGACAAGAGAGTAACCCAGCATACCGGAAGTGCAAATAAAAAAAAAAGGTTGCCATGGCAATTTTGCAGAGTTTTTAAAGCGACAAAGCAATTAAAAAACTTGTACAATATTTTCTCATAAAACAAAAGTTGAGTTCCCCGCCAAAAATAGAGAAGGGGGAAGTCCCCAAACTGGGTTTCGCTGTGTGTTTAAAAAGCAAATACATGTGGAAAATGGTTGTAGGGAAATATTTTATCTATTGCTTTGAGCGAGATCCCAGGGAAAATGGGTTTAAAGGGGGGTCAAAGGGTGTGGTGTTAGAGTGGTGTCCTTTGGTCACATTAGGGCACCATCTCTCCCTCTTTCCAATTTTCCCTTTCCATCTCATTTCCTATTGATTAACCCGGGCAAATCCATCATTGTCAATGCGGTCTGGTCTTGCCTCGGTCTCATTAGACTTTTGTCCATTAAAGGGGGGCACCGCACACAAAAAAAGGGAGGAGAAAATGAAGCGAAAATGCAGCCATTAAAAACAGGAGAACGGGTAGAAAAAAAAAGGAGAAACAGCAGCAGCATTGAGTGCCACAAGCAGATGGTGGGGCAAAGAAAAAAAAAAGAAAACAAAGCAGATTTTCATGGCGCCCGAGCAGGGACCAGGTGAGAACGTGCGAACACAGATGGTCAGCAAAGGAGGCTGGGAGGCGGCACAACCGGAGATGGACCCTTTCCTTGCATAAACTTGACTTAATTAGCTGCACAACTAACTTGGCTATTTAAACAGGTGCAAAACGGGGGCAAAACCCAAGATGCGGGCATGAAAAAAAGAAGAAAAAATTGTAGCAGGAGCATGAGTAAGTGCACACACACACACACATCCAGGGACAAAAACAGGGGACAAAAAACAAGGCAAACCGACAATTGCCATTTCCCATTTGCTTTTGGGGCTTTTAAGTACCGCAAATGGCAATTAAAATGCAAAAAAATCCACTGACTTTAAGCCGAAAGCCGAGAGTGCGAGTGCGAAAGCTTTCATATATGCATTGTGCAAATGGGGCTTAAAAACAGATTTGGTTCTCTGGCCAAATGAAAGCCCAAATTCAATTGTTTAACTGCCGCAGTCAGGACTCAGACCCGGCAATTAATAGAAGTGTAAATGGGACTTAAATCTAAGAAAGATTGCGGGATTTTCAGTGGTAATAAAAGCAAAGTTGGTTAGATTGTGCTTTGAATTGGTGGAAGGGAATGTTAAATGGTTATAATAGAGGTTTTTATTATATTTTATGTTTATATTTGACAGGAAATGAGCTTTCTTTTTCGATTTTTGTAAGTTAAATCCCTTCTTTCTGTGGCAAACATAAAAATCTACAAGAAAATCCCAACAAAATGAAGCAAATCTTCTAGGAAAGTCCCCACACAATCATTGCTGATATTATCCACACTCTCTCACCTACCGATTTTTGTTAAGAACTTTTATATTCCCCAAACAGATCGTATGGATATATATATAAACATATATCTGGCCAACAAATTGAGCTTGACCCGAGGGTCAAGAGTTGGAATAGAAAAATGCAATGAACATTTTTTTTTTGTTTGCTGTTTGATTTTTGATACCAATTTTTCTGTTGTCGTGATATTTTTATTCCTCGTGTTGTTGTTGCTGCTGCGGTTGTTGTCATTGTGCTTTAACCCTTGTCAAATCCCTGTTCTGTCCTGTAAAAAAAAAGAAGAAAAAACAACAAGAACGAACCCAAAAATAATGTGGGTCACTTGACGCACAACAAAAAGAACACGGACGGAAAAACAGTTGGAAAATTTATTGTCGCCGGTAGTTTTTTTCTTCTGCCTTCTCCTCCCTATTTTAGTGTGTGTTTTGTGCAAAAGCTGCCAAAAAAAAAGAAAGAGAGCGACACCCAACAACTGAAAATGTTGTCATGCATTTGCTCTACTTTCCAAACGTGCCCCCTTATTGCCCTCTCTATCTGTGCACTCATTGCCGTCTCTCTCTCTCTAAGCCCCAATCTCTCCCTTTTTTGGGCCCTGTCTATCGCCTGGTTTATTGAGTGTTGCAACAACAATTACAACAACAACACACCAACAGTAGGTTCCAGAGAAAAATTCAAAAATTTGGGGGGATAACCCGGATAGCTTTTGAGCTTCCCGGTTCCCTGGGCTTTCGAGAAGTTCTCTAATTTCTCTTGTTTTTTAATTTATTGTTGGCACTTTTGGTTCGGCAGGCCATAGAGATAATATTAATAGCCGCCGAAGTGGTCAGTAGGGGGCACACCGAAAGGTAAGCGGCTCCTAATGGGACTGGAACCAAGGGAAAATGGGGAAATAGGGGAAAATAGGGAGGGAGAGAGAGGGATAAAACCCAACCGAGGCAGCATTTGCATGAAAAGATGTCACGCCATAAAGTTGCTTTATTGAACCATTCCGGCTCTATATACCAAATATATAGGGGTTTTAGGCCCGGCTCGTAAATGTCCACTGAGTGGGTTTCGATGATAGCAATGACTTGACAAATGGCCGATAGTAAAGAGAAACTTGACACTATTTTGGAGGCTTAAAGGTTACGGAAAATGGTTAAGAAACGAATGTAAACTCTAACAAATCAATGATAAGGATGTAAAAGAAAGATAAATTAATTAAGAGAGATCCTTAAAAGGGCTTTCATTGCAGAATAAGTATTTGAAGGTATAAAGTGAAGGCTTTCAGGGTTTCAATGGTTTTCAGAGGATTCTGTATTTTTTTTTTAAAGCAGTTTCCAAGGTTCTATATTTACTTAAAGCTCTACAAATATCTCCAAATATTTCCTAAATTCAAGGCCTATACCTATTCTAACTTTATAGTTATCACATTATTCAACACAAATTTTCCTCCTAAATTTAAAGTTTTTCCTAAGCAACAAGTTCAAGTTAAAGTTTTCCCAGCGTGCGAGTTTCCAACACCAGAACTTGTTCTTCTTCTCTGGTTACCTGCTTCGAACCCGTGGTTATGTTCCACCTATTAATTACTGGATTCTCGCTGGGGGAGAAGTTTTCCCGGCATGCATATTGCGTATACGCCACGCTGTCATGCTTTGTTGTGCGCCATTCCATCATTTCACTCAGCTTTAGTTTAGTTTAGTTTCTTCTTTCTTTCTTTCGACTTGCGTTCTTTTCCGTTGTGTTCCGCATAGTTTGCTAGCGCTTTTTATGATGATTTTTAGTATTATTGCATTGCGATTTTAAATGGCAAACATTTTGTTGCTGTCAGCAACTGTTGGAGTTTTCCTTTGCCTTATGCCTTTTCCACAGCTCTTTTGCTCTCTCTCTGTTTGCTCCCTCTGGCTACCTAGAGACTGACTTTTATTATATGTATATTTTAATGCTAAATGGGAAAAATTACTTTCATTTTCCTCGGAATTGGTTTTACAAGCTGCAGTAGCAAAAGTTGAGCAAAACAAGCGAGCGAGCGGCAAAAACACGGCTAGCGAAAAACTTTTTGTTGAGTGAAAAATGCAACAGAGAGATGGGAGCGCACTGAGCACTGAGTTTTCCCTTTATTTTCCACCCGCATTTCCTCCCCACGAGCTGCATTTTCAGGGACTCTGACTGGAGTCTGCTGCTGCGACTCTGATCCTCTCGTGCAATATATGTAATGCAAAAGTTTTTAATTTAGCGCCAACTTAGCGCCGAGACTCGCAAACGCAAAGCAACTGGAAGGGAAATGCCAAAAAAAAAGGCAGAGAAACAGCGAGAGAGAGAGAGCAGGGAATACACAAGTTCTGGAAGAGGAAAAGTCGGTGGGAAATATTTTTTGTGAAATATGCTTTAAAAAATAATCAACTTGCCGAGATTGCCAAAGCGAGCGAGAGATGTAAGTAGCAGGGGAAAAAATCTCTGTGGAAAAAAAACTAAAGAGTCTCTGGGCCAAGATATTTGGCCCAGTTGCTTTGCCAGAAGTTTTCTTGGCTTTTTAAATCTTTTTTTTACATTCTTGACCATTCTTTTAATTTGTATTTATTAGTTTGTCTTTAATTTGTTGATTTCTTACAAGGGATTCTTTATTAAAAAAATCTCTAGAAATTCTTGCTTTGTTTTATGATTATTGAAAAGGATTGTTAACTATAAGCTTTTCAAGCTATATTTTCTGGCAATTTTCCTAACTGAAAACTGAAGTTTTTCTGTTATGCAATTTGCCAATCGAAAGGCGCGTTTTGGCCAAAATGAACTGCTGCTGCAACTTCCACTGCTTCTGTGGTTTTTTATGCCTGAGACTCCACCCTCGCTCCTATTTTTTTTTTTCGCAGCTGCCCCACAATTCCTTTGTCAGCCTCAACTCGGCCTGCATTTGTTATGGTCCGGGTTCGGAATCAAAAACACGAGGTGAATGGCGGCCAAGAGTTGCATGAGTAACAGCCATGTAATGCCAACGCGCGCCGAGTGGGGAGAAGGCGTGCATTCCGCGAGGAAAAACGGGCTGGAAAAGCTTGTCGAGTGGTCAGTAACCAAAACTCGAAAAAAAAAAAACAGAAAGAAAAACTGAAATAAAATAAAATAAAATAAAATAAAATAAAATAAAATAAATGCGGGAGTCAAAAGGGGGTGGCTTAGTGGATGTATGTGTGTGTGTGTGTGGGCGTGTCAGCATGCTGGTTGAAAATTAAATTTCAGGCAAAAAGATAGCGAGCTGTGTGAAAAAATATATTCACAGAGATACACATGGAGAAACAGTGAGAAGAAATTTACACTAAGCTGCAGTTGAGAACCGCAGGACAAATGAATGAAACACAGCCACAACAAGGAATGGAATGAAAACGGACACAGGACACCGGACATAGTTTATAAAGAGACCAAGGGGGAAGCAGAGAGGGAACAATGCAAAAGGATGAGCGAAGCTTTACTGACATATTTCCACTGTCATTTCCCGGCAGCTCTGAACTGCGCTTCCCTCCTCTGAATGCCAGTAGAATAAACAAAAAAATAATAGGAGAAAGAGGAGAAAATCCAGTTATGGGTGAAGGAAAAACAGCTGTTGCGGCCCCCAACTCCCCCACCACCACCACCTTTTCTAAAGCCAAAGCTGCTAAGTCCTTGTCTCGACCCAAATCAACAAGGAATGGCTGCAGATTCCAACTGCGACTCAATCTGGCTTTCTATTTGACATAAACAGGCGGGGAAAGTGAAAAATAGTTAAAGAAAATACAAAAGATTAATAAGAGTTGAATAAAAGGATTTATTAAAGCTAAAAATAAATAAATATAAGTCGTATTTTAAGCCGAAAAAATTATGACAGCCTGAATTACTCACTGAAATATTTTACACAAGTCTCTAAATATTTTTTCATATTTATTTTAAATGCTTTTCATTTATTTTTCTTTAAAATTTATGTAGGCTTCTCCACACTATCAGTTTGACCGCAGCTGTATTTTTTCCATGAATTATGGTTTTGGTTTAAGCTCGGGGTTTTCCTGCTCATCATCGTTGCTTCTTGCTTGCGTGGATATATTTTTATGGCATACTTTGCGGCATTTCTTTAGAGGAGTCCCAGTCTCGGTTCCAGCTTCAGCTTCAGCTTCAGCTACAGCTCCCCTTCAACTTCACTTTGGCGGCACAAATTTGAATACAAACATTGCTGCTGCCTGATGTTGTTGTTGTTCCTTACTTGTTTCCACATGAAATATGATAATTCATTACACGAGCTTCAAGATATTGCAGAGGCAGTCAAGAAAAAAAAGGAAGCGACAGGATGCGGGGAAAAAATGAAGAAAAAAAGAAAAAAGGAAAATATAAAGAAACGACACTCACTCAATTGTATCTTATGCAAATTGCCAGTGATTTTTCCTCCTTTAACGCTGCTCCTTTGCTTCGTTTCCTTTCCTTTCCTGTTTCCTGTGTGCTTAGAATGATGCTTCCTCCTCCAGTTTTTCTTGCTCTTGGAAGAAAAGAAAAAAGGGAAAAACACTCACATGGAACAGGGAACCGGGAACAGGTTTTCACTGTTGATTTTCTGTTTAAGCTCAAGCATAACATTTAAAAATATTTATGACATGCAAGGTTGATTTTTAATTGAATCAAAGAGCAGCGCGTGTGGCATAAATAAAGGCAAAGTAAATACAAAGCAAAAACAAACGCAACCAAATTTATGACAAAGGAAAAATTAATTTATTTGTTTATGATTAGGCGAATGGTAATAAGAATTCTCTTTTACATTTCCTAATTTTAAGGTAGTCAAAATATTTGGCTTGCATTTATGCAAAGTTTAATTGAAAATAAAGAAAATAAGTACCTTTAAACAAATTAAATTTCCCCTCTTTTCCCATTCACATTTTCATGCAACTCTTTTGCTTTTTTCTGTCATTTTCAAAATGACTTTCTGTGTGAAAAAAGAGAAGGCAACTCGGGGCTAATGAGAGTTGTAAATAAAATTGCAAATTGCTTTCTCAAGTGCACGGCAGCGTCTGCTTTTCGAGAAATCAATCAAAAACGTATAAAAAACAGGGGAGAGAAGACATGGTGAATTATTTTAATTAGCTTGGGGAAAAAGTGCCCACGTGTCTGAGAGGAAATGAAGAGGTGAATCTCCGGCGGCAGTAATGAGAAAAATCTACCCACATTTCAAAGACGAAACGCAGCAGCAGCGACTCGATTGTTCGATTGTCAACAACTTGGAGGAGGAGAGATGGTCAAGCTCTCGGCACTGGACTCCTCTTTCTTGTTCTGCTGACTTTTTATCGTCTTCCTGGCCTGCACTTGCGGGTAAACAAAAATTTCTGCTGGCCGAGGCTCTCTCTGGAGGTTTATTTGTTTGGCCAGCAAACTTTGCTACCTTGCACTCGTCGTATCTATCTGTGGGATACTTTCTGCCGGCGGTTGCTATTTGTGCGAACTGCAATCGATGAAGCGTAAATGTTCAAATATTGCCAGAGATATTTCCTTCATCCTCCTCCATCCCTTCCCGGAAAACAAAACGTGCTCTGGTCATTACCGCAGAGGAGAGCAGTGCGCGGGGAGTAAAAAGAGTTCAATCCCATTGCAGTAGCAGCAGCACAAGCACAAAAGATACAAAAGTATCTTGCCGATTGCCTTGGGGTATTTTCCAGTTCAACCGAAACTACTTCGACTTGTTCTATTTCCCCGCTCCATCTCCAGCTTCTGCTGTTCTTTTTTTTTATATTTTTTACTAGCGAGTGTGGGCTATCTGGGGAGTGCCAAGTGATAAAGTGGTCACCAAAGCTGGAGGCAATTTATGAAGTGCACAGAAAGAAAACAAAACCAAGAGGATTTTTCGATTTAAGCTGGGGGATCTAATCTAACTTGGCAAAGGAGCAAAAATCTGTAAGAATGTCTTACCGGGTTTTCTTTGTTTATCTGACTATGTTGTCATTGCTTTTCCTATGAAAGTTTGTAGAGGAGATAAAGCAGATAAAGCAGGTTTAAGTTTGGGTTTTAACAATAAGAAATTAGTTTAAAATTATTTGTGGAAAGGAAACTAGTAAACAATAAATATAAAGAGAGTTGAAATATATATCTGCAAAAGGTTTCAGTTGATTAAAAAATTTGTTTTGACATAATTTTTAAAAGTATATCTTTGTTTTTAAAGTCTTTAAACTAAAACCGGAGCTAATATTATGCAACTGTTTCTTCAGTAATAAGTTTCGATGATCAGATTAATTGTTTGCTTCATTAAATGTAAACAATCGTGTCACCGAATTCGTACTTGGGAATTTTAAGGTACTCTTTAGAAAGAACAGATAGTAATTATAACACAACTGTTATAATTTTGTATTAAAATTACTTCTGTAATCCCCGGAAAATATATATGACAGCTTACGCAACCCGAAGAAAAGCTAATTCTTTCTGCATTCATTTTCCCCCCTTAAAAGAAAACTCTTCCCCCTCCCTCGCATTTTTTTCACTTCATTTTCGAATGCATTTTTAATAAACTCCACCTGCTAAAGTGTTGAACTTTGTAGTGCCAAAAGTTTGCGCGAATATGATAAGTGCCACGCCCCCTTGGGGCAGCCAGCTTCCGAGGGCTGGGCATGTGGGCAAGTGAAATTGAATTTTCCCCAGTGTTGATAAAGTGATACGCAGCGGGGGGAAAAGCTGGTGAAAAACTACAGCCGCCTCTGACCCAAAAGTCAACAGCGAAAAAGGAAAATTCTTGGGGTACTTTTCGCGAATGCTGCTCCCTCTGTACTCTACACTTTTTCCTGTTTTTCCTTTTTCCTTGCATTTCCCCAGTGCTTTTTCTTGGGCTTCTTCTCTCTCTCTTCTGTGCGCTTTTTCGAGTGCAAAAGTTTGGCGCACTTGGCCCGCTTTTGATTTGGTCGGCGGCAGAGGAGAGTCTCCATGCATGTGCAACTTTTTGTGGCAGCAAGAAAAATTTCGGGGCTTTTGCGGTTTGTCAAGAGAGGGGGACGCGGGGGTGGCAGTCCTAGAAGCGGCTAGCAGCAGCTAGCAGCGAAAATTGCCAAAGTTGCCAAGCTTATTTATTAATATTTCAACACCAGTTCGTTCGTTCGCTCGCTCGCTCGTTCGTTTTTCCTGCCTCTTTTGGGCAGCAAATCAACAAGTGTTTGTTTTGCTTTTGAAAATTGTATTTTCATTCGACTTTTTCTTGCGGAAATGTATGCCAAAAAAAGGGGAAAGAAGGAAGAAAAGGGGGAGCTCACTTGTAAACAAGACACAAAAAAAATAAAGGAAACAAGAATAAAGAGCTACGAAAACATTTCAGTTCTTGTTGTGGAACTTTCGAAAGTTGCAACATATCTGTTGTTGCTTATATATATATCTTTTTTTTTGTATATATTTTTTTTTTGGGCCACAAAAGTTTCTTAAGCCATGTTAACCACACACATTCGCACAACAGAGAGAGAGCTGTGTGTGTGCTTGTGCTCATGTGAGTATCTCTTGCAGCCAAAGTTGCAACTCGAACTGGTTTTTCCACTTTGGCCAAAGCAATTTGGGGCCGCTGCATAAAAACGCATAAATGCCGCTGCAAAAAAGTTGCCTTTTTTGCACTCTGTACATACATATATATATGTATATATATACCTATATAGTTAGTTATATGTTTGTATATATTTCTCACTGATGCCAAGATACAACTTGCGAATCTTTTATCCCGTTTGGTGAGGAGAGTTCTCTCTGTGGCACGCACTCCTTGCCTTTCTGCATTGTCATGCAAAAAGTTGTAATGAAATAACGGAACATGAGCAGGAGGTAGATATATATATATATATATATATATACATATAGGTGTCCCCTCAACAGCTGCAACATGCGATTTTCTCTTTGCCTTAACCCCTACTTGTCTCTTAATTTATTCATTTGCACTTCTGGCGTGTCTGAGTTTGCTTTGCGGCCATATCTCATTTGCTCAATAGCAGAAGCAGATAGCAAAGTTGCTTTTTGCGTGCTTTTTTGGATTAAAAAATCTCTCAATTAACAAATAATATATATATTTAAGATATCTCTGAAATTATGTTAGTTTGTAGTTCTAATTTATTTAAGTGCTTTTAATCTTTTGGTTATTTTTTTAAAGGCAAATAAATATTGTTTAGCTTAGGACAGTTTTTGGAATTTATTTATGTTTAAATATATATGAGAAAGATATAATTCATTAGATTAATTTCTATTTACCATTTAGCAATTGTTATGTATATTAATTATGCTTTATTTGTTTATAAAATGTGAAGAGAGAGAGGCACTATAAGAATATTGCCTCAATTAAAGAGTTTTTATGAATTTATTTCTAGGCTAACCATAAAGTTTGTTTGCCTTTTTAATTAGTTTATGACGATTTTTAATTCCATATAATAAAAAAAACTTTTCACAATTTTATGGCATTTCTTTAAGAAGTATGTTTTACATAAAGCATTTAATTATTTTATTCCTAAAAGAAACCTTGCTTTTTATTATAGAGCGATCATTAAACTACTTTTTTCTTGAATATTTTTTACTTCTTAAACTTTTCTAATATATAAATTTAAAGAAATCTAACCACTTAAATAATTTATTAATAAAAAAAATTTATGATATTAATTTATAATGTTTCTTTACCCATCTTCTCTTAAAAATTTTCCATTTCCTAACCTTTAATTTAAATCCCAAAAACCCCTTAAATGGGTTAAATGTGCCACTTAAACATTGTCACGTTCCTGCTGCCTCACTGAAGAAGAAGCAGAAGGAAAAAAAAAACACTTCTCTTTAACCTTTCTGATTTCAGATTTGTGATTTTGTGCAACTTGAGGCTTCTTCTTCTGATTATTTTCTTTATTCTTGGCCCAGGAGGAGCTTACAGCTTACAGCGTGGTGGCCATCAATATATTTCCTCCAACCACCTCTTTTTTTTTACAGACACACAAAAAACCAGTTTGCCGCACCTTAACCCACCTTGTGCCACCGTATTCCCCCCTTTTGGCCGCCTTTTAAAATGCAATCTTCTTCCGTTCCGTTGACTTTTGCTGTCTCAGACTCTGGCTTTTGCTTTTATTTGGCTTTAGCCTCGCTCTCTGCCAAGGATGAACGGGAGCGCCGTTTAAAACAGATAACATTCATTGTAACAGCGAGGGAAGCCCCCTTAACACCTTGTCCTGCCTCTCCATGTGGCACCTTTTTTGCAATCGTTGGTTTTGATTTTTTTTCGCCTCCTTGCCGCTCCTTTGTCTATCTTTCTTCCTCTCTCTCTCTCTCTCTCTCTGTGAGTCATAAGAAAATTATGTTGCATTTTATGGGCAAGAGGAGCAGTTGCAGTTTTTATCGACTCTGCTTTTGGCCCAAAAGAAAACGGATTCTGGAGAGTTGGCAAGGAGCTAAAGAAAAGGCCAAGAAATCTAGTGCAGGCAAAGAAAAGGATACTAAATTATTTCAATTATTTATTGGGAATAAAAAAGAGGTTACCCTTAAATTCCTTTAAGGATTGTAACATTTTTCTGGGATTATATTTTCCTTTTTTAACTAATAGATATTCCCCTGGGTCTAATTTTCTGCAATATTTCCCCCTGTGTAGGGAATGCTCTAGACCCAAGTCAGTATTTGGCTTAAACATAAAGACATTAAAGACAGTAAAGGGAGAAACGAGAGAATCTGGAGAGAACGTAGGAAGAAGCATTGAGATTGCGACTTTGGTGCAGTGCCAGGACAACAACCCGGGCAGGAGTCCGTCCTGATCCTGCCAGTGTCTGTGATTTGCCATTGTTCTTGGCCCTGGTCTGGTCTATGCAGGCAGCAGGCTGGAGGCTGCAGGCAAAATAATAAGACATAATTCCTAAGCTGCTGGTCCAGGTCCAGGTCCTTCATCCTTTGGCAACTCCTCGGTGTGTTGTATCCACATTATGCATAACTTTGCAGGTTTCTTTGTAGCTCCCTGCGGTTGCAATTAGGGTATGGACAACTTAAGGGATACCTCTTTGATAGGAATTATTTATAAACTATTAAATAATAATTTAATACAGAAAATTTATAAGAAAAATTAGGAAAAAATGTTTAAATCATTTGGTAATTATATAAACAAAGAAAGATAAATATATAAATATAATATTTAAATATCTTAAAAATTTAGAAAGCTTTGAGTTTTATAGAACTTTTATTAATTGTAAGGATAATAAATACATTAAATATATAAATTACCCTAAAACCTGACTTATTAAAAATCTAAAAATATCTTAAATAAGCAAAGAAATCCCTGTTTTATTTTAATCAACTACTCTTTTAATTTTCCCCCAAAAAAACTTTCTCTGAAACTAAATACCTAAAATGTTTCACCAACTTTGTTTCCAATTAAAATCGGAAAAATCCATGCCAACTTTTATGGTAATCAAGTGTGTGAAGGAGACCGTAGGAACAGACGGTGAGAGCAGCAGCAGCAGTAGTGTTGGTATTTCTTACATTTTATGGCCAAATTCAATGCTGGTAATTAACTCTGAAAATCCAATTATGGCAAACTTTTCCAAAGTCTGCGTAGCTCCACACACACACACACACACACATGAGTGTGCGTGGCAAGGTGTCTGTGCAAGTGTGAAGTTTTCCCAGCTCCAGTGAGTGTGTGTGTGTGGGTGTGTGTGGGTGCATTTATAAGTAATATGCAGAACATGCAATTAACAAGGGCAAATTCACAGCCGGAGACTGCCTGCCACTACTAGAGCTCCCCAGTTCCAGTCTTCAGTCTTCATGCCACCTCTTGTTCTCTGGGTTCTAGAGTTTCCCTAAGGCAGCCACAAAACAGCTCACAGCTTGGGGTTTTCCCACCACCTCCCACTCTTCTCCCCGCTCTCTTTGTGTCCGTCATTGTTTCCAGTCTAATATAATTCCCACGTCATAATTGCCACTGCAACAGAAGCTCCTCTGTAGCGAAGGTGTTGGCCAAAGTCTTTTCTCCATGCATATATACACACATATCATATAAATATATACTATATATCTCTCCCTGTTGGCTGTGAATTCTTGGTCAGGGTAAAGACAATGCAGAGGCCGTTGACCAAATGTTCTAGAAAATCTTCCAAGTTGTTGGGTATTCAAGCGAAATCGAATTGTTTCCTTTGAATTGTGTATAAATATTTCAGGAAAATCTTGTTTATTTAGGGAAATTCATAAGAAAATTAAGACAAAGGCAATTAAGTGGATTATTCAAAAAGTTGTCAAAGAATTATTTTGCTAATAGATTTAAGCTGGAATTTTACAAATAATTTTTAGAAATTAAAAACGAACTTCTTTCTAAATAAATAAATAAAATAATTAAATAGTGTGGCCAGTTTACCATGATATAAAAAGCCCGATTTAGTGTAACCAGATTTGTACGCTTAACCCCAAAAAATACAATTTAAAACCATTTATCTTTGTCCCTGAACCTTTTTTTCAAACTTCTTTACTTTGAGCCCAAGTTTCTTTGCTAGAAAATCTGCAAGTTAATGTTTAAATTTTCATTAGATACATAAATAAAAAAAAACTCGACTGGTTCCCTTCCGAGCTAACTTATCCTTTGGGCTCCATTAGCTTTTAGTTGGGTTCACAAAGATGTAAACTCTTGACCCTGCGCTCCGAGCGGAAATTGAATTTTTTTTCTTAGCCTTTTGCTGTCAGCGTCTCAGCTTGGGCTTCTTCCTGTGCTGGCTTGCATATTATTTTTAATTTCCAGCAATTATAAGGAATTTTTCTCTCAGCTACAGTTTTTCTTTTGCTCCTTCTTTAACGATAATTTAATTAGTTGCAAGTTGGCTGCCGTTGGTTTGGGCCCATTGCCTTTTCACCGTTTTGCGTTTCGTCCCATTAATTGCACTTAACATTTCGTGAATTCTTAATGTCCGACAATAAAAGGAGGGCGAGAATCGAGGAATAAAGAGGCGTTGACATTTCTCTCCTTTTTCGAATGTCTCGATTAATCAGCTTCGAGGAGTATTGTGTTGCCTACGAATTTAATTAATTTTAAAAAGAGTTTACAATGGATAATATATAGGCGATTAAGAAATACATTTAATATTTATATTTTCATATTTTTATGACCTTCTTCAGATGCTTGTTAATCTAATTAAAAGAGTTACCAAGTGACAAAAGACTCTAAACGTATTGAATTTATTTCTTTAGAAACCTTTTCTTTTTTTTACATTTGTTGACACAAAGTGTTCCACGAAGGATAATTCAGTGTAACAGGACAACATCTGGCAATTTGCCTAAGTGCAGCGAGCTGAACTTCTGTGTCCTCCTCGATCTCTCTCTCCCCCTCTTCTTGCTATCCAAAGTTTTTAATTAGAAACGCATCCTGCGAAAATGGACAGCGCTAACTCTCTATTTCTCTCTCTGTCTCTCGCCTCCTGTTAAGCAGTCAAGTGAAATGAGCAAAGAAATGCGTTGACAACCAGGCCAAAAAGCTCCACAAAAGTAACTTTAATGGCAGACAGAGATGGCCGGAGAATAAATGAATGAAATGGGCACAGCGCCCAGGAATAGGACTTGGAAAAATAACAAGAAACGAAACTTTTGACATAAATTCCCGGCTCTCGGCCCCGAAAGAAAATAGGAGAAATGAGTCCAAGTCAAGGCGAAAATGAGAACTGATGCTTCTTCCAGAGTTGCCACCTTGACGTGTGACGCTGGTGGGCCCCAGATTAGATACGGATATTTAAGAGCCTCAGACGAGTGCCAAATTAATTTTAATGCGATTTTCATGGGCCTGTGCAACTTTGCGAGCGTCGCATAACTTTGCGATTTTAACGATTATTGGCCTTAATGCAAATGCAGACATAGACACAGAGTCGGTCTCTGAAACAATCTTTAAATTTAGACACAGACTTTGTAGAGTGTCTGGGCCAAATACACAATTTATTGCTACTTGAACGCTCTTTTTTTTCTTTTTGGGTTTCTTTGCTTTTGCGCCTTTTTTATTCTGGAGTGGCTTAAACGCCGCCTCATGCATATTTGATGCCAAATATAAAGCGGCTATAAATTCCACTCGAAATTTACGCACCAAAGTAAGAGTAATGCGCCAAGAGTCCCCTGGAACAAAAAACCAAATACAAAAAAAAAATATATAAGAGAACAAAAAAAAAAGCGCAAAAAAAAAAGGGCAAGCCAAGCGTAACTGAAACGAAGCGAATCCATGGGATACGCGTGTGTTCAAGGTGCGCTTAAAGGTAGGAAATGTATCTCAAACTTTGTCCTCGCCTAAGCATATGAAAAAGTTACTGGAAATTGTTTCTCTTTTTTTTTTTTCTTTTCTCAACAAGTTTCGAGTTGAATTGAGGTTGAGCATGAGACCCCTCAACACTCACAATAATGCTTTATTAAGAATTAAACAAAAATTTGTTGTCCTTTGTTTCGCTCTCTTTTATTTTAAACCGATTTCTCTCCTTTGTCTTGGCCCCCGAAACAAGGAGCCAAACAACAGCTGATGAAAATTTCATGAACACTGAAAAGGTTCTTATGTCGTCGCCTCCTTGTCTTTTTTTTCGTAGGAGTTCGAAGAAGAATGGGGTTTGCGGAGTAAAAAGTTATGATTCTTTTGGTTTAAGCCTTATGGAAAATGTGATAAAGTTGTGTTCGTTCGTGGCGGTCAAGAATTTAAATTATTTATGGGGGCGGCGGGAACAATTATTTTCGGGCCACAATCAGAAATTGTCAAGTTTCGGAGGAGGGAATGGAAATTTATACTTTTGATATATTTTTATTTGGGAAATTATGTAAAGGAGATTTTTGGGGAAAGCAAGATTATAGCTTAAGGGAGAGATTTAAGAATATGAAAATATATTTTTATACATTTTCTGTCAAGCATTGTAATTTAAATAAAACTTTTAAAAATGCTTCATACTCCGCAAAAATTTATACATTTTCTTACATTTATATCTTCATATTTCTAATTATTTTTATCCCTTTACCTTTCCAGCTCTCACAGCTTTAAGTTCCTTGATCCTTGCCGACGAATCCATCGATACTCGTGAGAATGCAGACTTAACCCTCAAATGTCGCTTTAACGACAAGTATGAGGCCAACGATTTCTCCTTTTTCTGGACCCGCTGGACAGCGAATCCGGCCCAGTTTGACAATGTGGCCATCGGTGAAGTGCAGTTGAGTTCCGGCTATAGGTGAGTAATGGACTTGAGCTTAACCCAATACCAATTCCCTCGTAACAGTGACCAAAACCTGGCAATGATAATTGCGGGAATGACAGCTTTGAGGGATGTTAAATGCTGTCCATAAAGCGGATGTCCTTTATGTTCGTGTGTAGTCGTAAAGTGAAATGGGGAATACCCGCAGCCTCTGTCCCTCCAGCCTCCTCTATGGCATTAACGGTTATCCTCGCCTGACCAAGTACAGTTTATCCTGGCAGCGGCAGTTGGCAGCCATTTGTTAAGTTAATTAAATGTTTCACACTCCTGCCTTTCATCCCTCCGCCCCCACATTTCACCCATCCAAACCATCCGACCTGGATAATGCGATTTATGCATGTGACTGACTGGGCTGGCAACTTAATTAAAATCAAGTTCTTGGCAATTTAAACAAATGCCGGGGCGGCGTTGAGTCCGAACTTGGCCACAGTCCTGGGATTTCGAAGCGGCTTAAAGGGGATGCCAGCGTGACACGGTTGCAAAAGGAAAGAGGGATTATGAATACGAAAACTATTTTGCATTTACAACAATAATAAAATGTGATTTTTTTACGGTATTCAGAGAGAGAGTTAAGTCCTTTTTACTATATGTGACGTTTAATTTAATTTAAGAGTTGTTATTATTTTATAAATACTCTTTTTCAGTAGGAAAGGTTTTGCCATAAATAAGTTTGCACACTTTTGGAAAGCAGATATATTGTTTTAAAAGCTCTGAGATAGGTTTTCAGTTATTTATTTAGTTTTAATATATTTTTTGGGGATGAAAACACGTTTATAATTGTATAACTTAACTTAAATTGCTAAAAAGTTGCATTTAAAGTTTATGCAAAATTTTACTGCATACATTTGGACGTCAAATTAATTGATTTCAAACCTTAAACCAATTTCTTTTCATAATTTTTCATACTTTCCTTATTTACATTTTTTTATTAAATATTCTTTTAGATCCTTCTTAAACGATTAATCGCTGGTGGAAATTCACGAGTTTCCCCAGGGCTCCTCGGGCTTTTCCATCGCTATTCGCCATGTGCCGGGGTAATCCTTAATGTCAACGCCGCGTGTTGCATGTTGAGACAATTATGAGCTGCCACACTCACTCCCCCACACCCACACAATCTCCGCACACCACATGCCATATAGCATATACACACACTCTCGCACACACACATACACATGGCCTTCCGCTATTGGTGTTTGTGTTTATGTTTCATTTTCATTACCCGTCGCGACCATCTTGTGTCCCCTCCGCGCTCCTCAACATTTTCAATTGTATTTTTATTTGCGCGGTGCCTGTGTGCGACTTCCGTTTCCTGTTGGCCGCCTGCTTTTTAATGTTCGGCCATTGCTGCACGGGTTTCTCTCTCGCTCCTTTTTTTTCCTTTCTTTTGCTTTATGTGTGGAAACGCATAAATTTTAAGTGCCAACTGTGCCGCACGGACCTCTTCTTGGTCGGCCTTTCCTTTCTCCTTACTCCCTACTCCTTTTCCCCCCATTTCCATTTCGATTTCCCCCTGAAAATGCAACCAACGCCACGGTGTCCGTTCCATTCCGTTTCGTTGCGCTTCCGTTCGGGTTCCCTTTCATTCCGCGCTCGCAGCTTTTGCCAAATAAAATGGCCACAAGCCAGCTTTTCTGTTGTATTTCCCATATACATTTTATGGCTGCACATGGAAAAATTAATATTTTTGTTATTAGAAGATTTGATATAATTGAATTGTAATAATTTTTATACATTAAGTCATTAATTGTGACAGGAAAACGTATATTTACACATAATCCTTTAAACTTACCTATAAAATCCATCTGTTTTCGAGCTAATGAAATAAGGCTCGTAATTTTCCCTACAAAAACATACATTTAAAGCGTCCTATTTTCCTCTCTGCACCTCCTGAGTACGTACGCACGTGTGGGGATAATAAAAGCAAATCAACAAATAGAAAAAGCTGGCATAAGGAGGCGTTGAGGAGCGGCAATGGAAGCCCGCGCTGCGGGCCCAGGCAAATTGTAAAATATATTTTTACTGCAATTTGTGCCGAAAGCTAACAAGGAGCTTGAAAACAACAAGGCAACAAGGACAAATAACGGCACGAGGAGCAGCAGCAAACACGGCTCAGGGAGGGGCCCAAAAACTGGCCACATAATGAAGGCTGAGATAGTACCCCAAAAACCCAGTTTCACTTCCCTAAGAAATCCCTACCCGATACTCCTCCTCCTACTGGCGTCCCATCTGTATCTGTTGTGTGGCAGCAAAAGTGAAATTACTGCAAATTTGCTGGCTATGCCAAAACACAAGAAACAAAAAGAAGAAAAAAATCGAAAAAATACACCAAAATTCTTGTACCAAAAAGAAAAGAAATTACACGATTCTTTTTCTTTTTTGGGCCAAAATGTCGCGTTCGGGGTCTCGAGGAGGGATGGGAAAAGCTCACGGCTAATATTTCGCTGAACATTTAATTTAACGAGACATCAGGGGAATGCTCCTCTCTTACAGAGATTGAGAAACAATGAGCGAGGCATTTAGAAGCCGCCGCCGCCGACGAGGACGATGAGGACGACGCAATTGTTGTCCGTCCAAAAACGACGACGGGCGAAAAACGATTCTCCCCGAGTGCGGAATTTTTGCAGGGATTTTTATTTCGAAGGGATGTCTTTCTTCGAGGGGCAAAAAATTCGATTGCATACTTAGAGCAGAAAATCTGTTGAAAAATCAGTTGAATATCTGAAATCTGAACAAATTGCTTTCCATAAACATGATTCCTTCAATATGTTTTTGATTTCATGAATCAATTTTCGTATTGAGTTGGGGAATTTTGGGTAATTGGTGGGATAAATTTAAATACGACTTTTAGCTTGATTTTTAAAATGATTTATTGAGTGAGAAACATAAGTTAAAATGTTGTTATAGGTTTTAAATATGTATTTCGTTTTTAAAACATTTAAAAATCTGTTTAAAAGTAGGCAACAACATATTTAGCATGCATTTTGGCATAGTAACACGTTTTGTAGCATGCTTTTGCGCGCTATTAAAATTGATTTCACAGACTTTAAATATTCTGTTACCTGAAACTAAACCTCATTTTACGAACTCAAAATACTCTTTAATAGCTTAAAAGTAGTTTTCAATTACTTTCTTTTACATTTCCTTCTTTTATTCAATTATGTGAATTTGTATTTCAAGGAAATGTGGTATTTTCTTATTTTCCTGCCGCTTATCCGAATAATTGGCGGCCGTTTAAGGTTGCCCTCTGTCCTGGCATAATAATAATAATAAAAACGAAAACTTTTTGCACTCGCCCTGAGGGAGAGCTTGGACCAAAAAATATTTCTTTAAAAAAAACCGAATCGAGGACAAGACTGCGGCAGCAAATCACAAATTGCAATTTTGGGGGGAAGAGAAGGAAGGAGGATTTTCGGGGAGCCAGCAAGACTGGCCGGGGATAAACTTGAAAATTGCAACAAGAACAAGGCAGAAGGCAGCCAGGGGGCTTCCTTTGTTTTTTTTTTTTTAAGACCATATTCCCCCGGAGTCTTTTTTGGTGGCGCTCAAGGACGCGCCCTTTTCCCCTCCTCACTGATTTTTCTTGCAGGATTTCCCTTGCTTAAAGCGCTCTTTCCCTTGGCCGCAAAAGATTCTCCTCGTTGGGAAGGGGATTCCCCAGAGCGGCGACAACGATGACGATGACTGCGCTTTGCCAGCAGTTTTTATAATTTGCACTTTTTTTAGCCTGCTCTTTTTTTTTTGTTTTTACTTCCACCGGTCGGGCACGTGTCCTGAGAATTCTCTCTATCCCAGCTGCAAATGAGCAAGTCGCCAGAGACTCGGCCCCAAAATACGTGGAGATACCAGAGAGAAGGGAAAGGAGGGAGAAAGGACAGGAAGCCGCAGCTGCAAATAGAAAAATACTCGTAATAATACAACAACAAAATTTCCAACTAGACAAGGACACGCGGTTTTTTTTGGCTAAAAAAGGGAGGCGATGAGCAGCGAACAAGTCTGTGGAGAATTCAGTCAATTTGTTGTGGGCTACAGAGAGAGAAAAGTAATTAGAAATATGCATTTAAAGAAGGGAAAGATACAGGGTAATAATTAGACAAAAAAATTAAGAGGCTTAAAAAATAATTAGGAATTATCATTTTTAGGCACCAAATTCGGAGTATATTTAATTTTTTTTTTTTATAAGATTTAAAATTAGTTTTTAATAGCCTTCATTTTTACACCTTTTTAGGGTTTTTTTCAACACTGGTGAATTTTTTGACAACCTCGTTTAATTCTCGTAATGATTTTTAGCATTAATCACCTTAAAATTTTATAATTTCTTCAAGTTTATTTCATTTGCTCCTTAATTCCCTCTGCAAGTCCTTCTATCTTTCTCTCTCCTTAAATTTTTTGGCTTGCCTTCTATTTAGAGATTTTCAAGAGCAAGAGTTCGCAGTATCCTTCTTTTTTTTTGTGTTGTCCTGCTGCGGTTTGCTGCTTGGCAAATTAAATTTTCGCAAACAGATGCGTATTTTCACCACTTTTTGTTCCGTCCTTTTGGGCAACTGCGGTTCTTGGCAATTAGCAAGTGAGTAAAACGAGCGGGAAAGTAAATAAAACGAACTGCTCGCTGAGGTAATCAGTCTCTCTAAATCCTAAACCGTAAAAATAGTCTAGACTCGGGACTACGAAAAAAATGCACACAAACAGTCTCGGAGATGTCTCGGATAATCGGAGTGGGAAAACTCACTCTGCTCGGCTTACTGAGAATCTCTCCAGATGAGAACCAATTTTCGGCGTCAGTCAACAGTCGTCGTCATCGTCGTCGTCGTCCACTTGCAGCTTGACAAATGAACTGGCCGCCTACGGAGCTTTAGATGGGAAAATGGGAAATGGAAAATGGTAGAGAAGCATCTTGTTTGCCAATCTAATAAACTGCTGACTGACCGGCAGCCGAGGAAAAGTCGAGGAAAAGCCGAGGGGAAAGCATCAGCTCGGCGGCGAAAGCCAAGAGTCCAGCGAAGCGCATTCGGGCGGCATCAATTTTCAGTAGTTGTCCAGGACAACAAGGACGACCAAATAATCATCAGCCGAGCATCAGCAGCATCATCCTATTGAAAAATTGTGAAAAATCGTAAAAAGAGAGGACACTGAAGACTGAAGTGGCCTTGAAATATTAAGACATTGACAAAAAATGAAGCCCCTCGAGGAGGCTGGGAAAATGAATGAATGTCTGACAAAAGCCAAAAGCAGAAAATTGACAAACTTTCCCTCTTTGGTTTTTGCTTTTTCTTTTTTTCTTTATTTTTTTGTGATAGATGAAAGGCGAGTTTATTTTTTTGGGATATTGATCTATTGAGCTAAAGACCTAGTGATTGGTGTGAAAGATTAAAATTTAAGAGAAAACCAATCAAAGGATAAATATTTAAAAAAATCAATTCCCATTTAATTAAGTTGAAAGTTTTGCCGAAAATTCGAAATTGACAGAATTCCCATTTAACAAAATCAATTGCCATAAATCCCAAAAACTTTCCCAACCATCCCCTCTGGGCATTAAATCAAAATTGTCACATTCGTATTATGAGAAAATAAAATTTCCTGCTCTTCCTGCTCTCTCCAAAAATAAACACTAGAAACAAATGTATGCTCGATGAAAAGTTTATTTATTTAAGCAACAAATCAAATATACATCAGTTTCCTTTTTTTTTATATATAAAGCTGCCTTCGATTTTCCAATTAGAAGATTTTTGCAATTAATTTGTTTTCGGGGGGAAAACTGCCAAGCAATTACGCAATAAGAGCCCCTCAAAGCTAAATAGTCCTGGCACAGGAGCATAACAATAACAATAAGGTAAATATATATACCAATATACACACCGTGTCCTGTGTGTGTCCTGTGTGTGTGTGAAAATTACTTTACTTTTTTCAATGTTTACCTTTCACTTGGGCTGCCTGAGAAGTCGCCCGGGTTCGCCTCTCTTATTTGGTAGGAAAATTGTCTAGGAAAAATATGCAAACATTTATTCGAAACGTTGATTTTATTTATGTTGCGCCGCCATCGTCCCCCCCAGTGGAGGAGGTTCTTGTCAAATATTACCATTTCGTATTTATTTATATTGGCAGCGTTTAAAGTTTGGCCACCTGCGGGCACAAAAGCAGGAAGCAAATCAAGGACAAGAGAGTGGGCAAAATCCAATATTAGCACAATTAGTGATGGTTACTCGAGAGCACAGAGAGAGGGAGGGAACCCCTAGGAAGTTTTCAAATAAAAATAAATTGATTTTATGGCAGGCAAGCTGGGAAATTGATTGACTGAATTTTCACTACCAGGTTAAGCTTTGAAGTTGTTTCCAAAATGATATCAAGGAAAAATGTCCTGAAACCTTGTTTTATTAATTTTTGAACTTTTTTCCAAATTCAAGGAAAAAAAATCTAGATACCTTTATTAATTTTATAGATTTAAATGAAAATTAATTTATACATTTATTAATATAATATCAATTTATTTTCTCATCTCCAGACTCGACTTCCAACCGGAGCGCGGCATTTACGATCTCCAGATCAAGAATGTATCCTATAATCGGGATAATGGTCGCTTCGAGTGCCGCATCAAGGCCAAGGGCACTGGTGCCGATGTCCATCAGGAGTTTCATAATCTCACGGTGCTAACACCACCCCATCCACCCGTGATCTCGCCCGGCAATATAGCCGTGGCCACCGAGGATAAGCCCATGGAGCTTACATGCAGCAGCATTGGCGGTTCCCCCGATCCCACCATAACGTGAGTTTAGATTTATTTATGAAAACTAAAATTTAAATATATTTTTTAATATATTTTTTAATACATATTTCTAGTTGGTATCGCGAGGGCTCTAACTCACCCCTACCCGCCACTGTTTTAAGGGGCGGCACCAAGGATCAACCCACCAATGCCACTTTAACCATAACCCCGAGAAGGGAAGACGATGGTGCTAAATACAAGTGTGTGGTTAGAAATCGTGCCATGAATGAGGGCAAGCGTTTGGAGGCCATTGCCACTTTGAATGTTAACTGTGAGTATTTGTTATTTGGTTAATATTTATTATATATATTTAATTTATATTAAATTTGTGGCATTATCAGAGCGAGTTAAAGGGAAATTTAAATGAATATAAAATAATTAAGTTTGGAGAGATAATTAAGAGAATCAATATTCCGTAAAAGGTTGTTAAATTACAAAATTCTCTGGTATATCTATTTTAACGGAGATTACAGAATTAATTTCCTATAAAAGCATATAATTACCAGATTTAATTGATTTCAATCCCTATAAAACCCTGTTAAAACACACAATTCCCTGAATAATACTCTTTAAAATCATTATTCAACCTTTGAAAGCTTCTCTGAAGCAAACTCTCTATAAAAAGGGTACTTCTTCTTCTCCTCTCAATACCATTACCCTTTCCCCTGATAATCTTTGCTATTACTCACATGAGCCACTTGAGCATCATTAATAATTTCCACAAACGCACACACACACTCTCTTGCACATGCTGACACTTGGCTTGAAAAATAATTCCCATAAATTACAACACTTGACCATTGCTAATTAGAAACATTGGGGCGAGTCTCTAAAGTATGTATAATTTTTATAGAGCAACTCCAGACGGAGTGACCTTCCATCTGCTTCTCCCCTCACCTCTCCTCCGAGTTTAGTTTGCAACCAAATTGAGATCGCTTAATTTGCATGCTCGTCGGCAATTACAATTACCCATTAGAGGGTACAATGCAACACCATATATGTATGAATATCTGAACATTAGCATAATGAAGGGAAGGAGACAATGAACACACAGAGAGAGCGTAACACACACCCCGGTATTTAACCCCTGTTTTTCGCTCTTGCACATGACACATTTCGCTTAAAACTATTTAGATGCAACACCGCAACACACCAACCAGCAACTGGCAACACACAACACAGCAATCCGCATAATCGCATATATCTTTTTTAAAAAGCCAACAAAGCCAGGCACATAAATTACAAATGCTGACCTGCTGCTGACTGAACGCAAGTAATTAGAATAGAAATTTATGTGCCACTCGTCGTCCTCGTCCTCGTCCCTGGTTGCTCTTCTTGTTGTTGTTGCAACAAGTGGTGGTGTGCGTGTGTGTGTGCACTTGTGTGTGACCTGCTAGCTGTTAACGCTGGCTATTAGGGCTAATCAAAAGGCAAATAAAGTGAAATATTGCCCCGGTACCGCCATAGCAAAGCAATCGAGTGTTCTGGGCCTACTATAGCCAACACCTAGGCACTGAGAGAAAATATTGGAATTAATAAGTTTAGATTTTATATATTTTTCAAACTAGAAATATTAGTTATTGTATAAATTAAGGTTTAGAAATATTTGTACGAAAAAGCTATCATTTAAACTTCAGTTTCTTAGTCAAAAATTTGTATATGAATCAGTATTTATATCTTAAATTACATTTTTACGTTTTTAAGGTTAAAGGTTTATTTTATTGCATTTATTTATTTTTTTATGAGAAAGTTCAGAAATATTTCTATGAAAAAAACCATTTAAACTTGAGTTTTTTAAACATAAATTTATATTGGAATCACGTTTTGTATCTTAAATTAAATTCTTACCTTTTCAATGTTGCTTAAAAGGTTCTTAAATATTTAATTTATAATTTTTTTATATTCAAATAAAATTCTTTCATTTTAAAGTCTTTTTTCTCTGTCTGTACTTTTGGTTTTATAGCCATAGTTGGTACCTTTAGCCATGGCTATCAACTGTGTAATTAATTCAAAAGCCAACGCACACACAAACAAGCAGAGGCGGCTATGTAATGACCCTAGAACGCTGTTTAGTATAAGTATTAGAGCGGGAATTAGTAGAAGTGGGCAAAAGACTAGGCTAATGACGCAGTTCAGGCTAAAAAGAGGAAAAAATTACAACAGAAAAATAAGAAATAAATAAAAAAAGAGCACGAATAAATTTATAATAAATATAAATATATAATTTATAAAGAAAAAGTCAACAAAAATACGAAAACTATAAAGAAACTATATAAAGAAAGCCATTTACTCACAAAAAAATAAGAAAAATGAATAGAAATATATAATTCATAAGAAAGAAGTCAATTAAGGTACCAAAAAATATTAAGAAACTACTAAGAAAGTTAATTAAAATCTATATACTATATAGGGTAATAATACCCAACCTACTCACACATTCCATATAGATCAAAGCAAACAACTTGGTTATATTAATCTTAACCCGCCATAAGCAATTAATTGTGTATTGTAAACAACAACAACCTGGCTGGCTGCATTAAAGCCATAACATAACACCGCCAACATAGTCTCTGGCCGCGCACACATGGCGTATGAGTAATGCCCAGCTAACTGACTCAAAAACAACAAGCAGAGCATAAACATATATATATATATAAGTATATATATATATTTATTGACCCAATGCTAATTAACCGCCTCTTCAAAACAGCCACGCCCACTTGATATAGATTGGAGCCAATCGAGAAGTGGATTTTGAAAAATAAAAAAATCCAAACTAGAAAAATATAGCTTATATTTACCATATAAGCAGGAATGCCAGTATGTGTGTGTAGAGTGTGTGTGATGTGTGTGGAATATAGGTCGTCGCTTGCGGTTTAATTAGTTGGCCTCAGGGCCACGCCCACCGCATTTGCATAGATCAAATTCATGATGTTTATCTAACATGTTTAGTCAGTGGGCGTAAACAGAAAAGGTTTAATTAGGAAAAAATATTAGATAAAATAGTACAAAAAAAATTACAAAAAAAAAAAGGAGAAACCATTGAAACCGCAAAGTAAATTTCAAGGGATTTGCAATTGCAAATGTTTATTAATTGCTTACAGCTTAGATTTATAGTTTTTACCTTTCCAACAGGAAAAGCAGTAATTGCAGGAAAAATAAGGTACGAGCAGTTTAAGAACAAACAAATCTATATATATTATATACATATATATGAAGTCTGATTGTGGCCAAGGATTTTCCACTTGCGGTCACACGTTCCTCTAGTCCAGTTACTCCCCTTTGGCAACCGGCGTTTTCCGGTCTCTTTGGGTTGGGTTTCCTTTGCCATTTCCCTCTGCCCTCAGTAATGCGTTTTTAAGCAAGCAAGACAGAGTGAGAGAGCGACCTCTGGAGTAGATCAAACAGGGAAATGATGTCCTGTCTGTGTCCTGTGTCCCATGTCCCTGGGTCCACTTCCTTTTGCCAGCCAGCCTTCAGGCATTTTGCTGCGGTTGCTGCGGGCCAGAAATCCACATGGGAGGAAGTGTAGAGAAAAGGACTCTCAGGAATAGTAGTTGGAAAAGTCGGACCTAAAGTGAGAGAAAAAGTATTAAGGAAGTCAAGGAATTATTATGAAATTTATAAAGAATTTTAAGCAAGAGAAATGATTTATATTATTTATTTAAATCCCCAAAGGGTCTTGTAATTTCTCTAAATAGAAATATAGTTTTATAATTTTTTAGAATATATCATTCCAAATTTTTTTCCGTGCACCCAATGTTAGCAGACAGATATAGCAGATCCTCTCTCTGGCTTTTGTTTGTTTAGCCAACAAGTTTGAGCTCTGAAATTAAATCAAAAACAATTTAATTGAAATCAACACAGAGGGAAAAACCCTCTCCTAGCACTCGTTATCCTTTCTTTCACTTTGATTTACGTTGGGCAATAAAAATTCACTTTACTCTGGTCTCTTCTGACTCTCTGTTTTTTGGCCCCCATTGACACCTACAAATTAATCAGAAAATGAGCCACGTTCTTGGCCTAATCTCCCGTAATAACTCATTGCCAAATGGCCGGCAATAAATCGCTGAGAAAAGCAGTGGAAATTGTCGCGCTAATAACCGCAAAATGACAAAATTGCCACCAAAAATCAACGATGGCAATAATTTCAAATTTCATCCTTTTTTCGTGGTTAGAGAAGAGAGAGAGAGAAACGAAACGAAAAGTCAAGTTTAATCTGGCCAAGGCTCTAATGTATTGCCTTTGCCCCGAAGGGTCGTTGCTTCACTCCCATTCCCATTCCCATTCCCTTTTTCGCGTCCTGCTGCTGCTGATGAAGCCAATCGGATCCTGCGAGGAGAGAGGAAATTGTGCAGGGGAAAGGAAAGCGAGTTTGAGTTTTCACCTGCGGAAAAGTAGGCAAGCAACAGACAGCTGCTTTCCAGGGATAACTCTGCCTGCAGAGGACTCACGAACAGGAACATGAGCGAGGGAGTAGGGATAGGAGCTGGGATAGGACTACGGCTTTTGTTTTTTTGATTCTAAGCTGACAAGGCAGAGGGGCAAATCTCACTCGGGTTCTGTTTTTTTTTTTCTGTCAAATCTTTGTCCCCAGCACGAAAACCGCTTAAGTTTGTTGGCGGCTTAGCGCCTGAAAAACAAAAAAAAAAATCCGGAAATGGGGAGCAATTTTCAGTAGGTTCACATTTTTGTAGGAGAAGGTAGGAAAAATAATAGGAAGCCTATTAGAAAAGTAAACCCTAGAAAGGAATCTCAGTAGGAATTGAGTTAAGAGTATTTTATAAAGTTTAACCTGCAGATTTTATAAAGCTCAAATGGAAATGGAAATATATAGAATTATAACATCATTCAAGTGCTCTCTTGATATTTTTCCTTATTAAAAATCATCTTATTTCCTTATCCCTCTCATTCTCTGTTAAATTATCCGCATTTTCCTTATTACCTTATTCACCTTAATTAATCGTAATTCGATACAAGCAATGTAATTACATTTTTACGAAGCTTCTCCCAATTGCCTTCGTAAAGCGTTTAAAGTAAGTTGAGACGGCTTAATGAAGATTCCTCTTTTTTAAAAATCATAATTAAGAGATGCTCGCTGCCAGGCATCGGCCAACCAGGCAACCTCAGGAACTCCACTTTTCCAGTTTCTTTTTTTTTTGTGTTCACTCTCCCGACTCCCCGGGGTCCATCATTTTCCATAGTTTAATGTCGGGCAATTAACTTTTGTCTGGGGCCCCCCGAGAAGAGGCAGACAACAGGGAACAAAGGCGATGGGGAATAAACGGGGAAGATACTCGCAATTTAAGGAGTGAGAAAAGTGGGGAAAATCGGAGCAGTGGTGTATATAGGCCTGTCACATGACCTGCCAGTCAGCGATGAGATCATGCATAAAAAAGCCAAAGGAAAAGCCCGAGGCGGGGGGAAAGGAAGAAGAGAGCGAACCGTACGAACCGGAGCGAACCGAAGCACGTCCTCAAATGGAAATGGAAATGTTAAATGTAAATGCGGCATATGGAAAAACGGGAAACGACCTTGCTCTGTGTTTGGGCCTTAACACCCCGAGTGAGTGGGGGTTTTGGGTGCTACGAGTGGGGCACGACGGGGTAGTAGATTGGTAGATTGTCACAGGCAAATAGGCGGGACAACATGAAAATCAACCAAGCAAATGCCAATACACATGCAACGCCGGAAAAGAAGCTGCCATTTGGACAGAGAGAGAAATTATCAATAAAGTATTAGCATTTTAAGTTCCCAAATAAGGATTTTATGAAAATTAGTGTGACCAAAGTAGCGTTTGCAGCATAGTTATAAATGCATGGTTACATCGCGACAGGGACTGTACCATGCCAAAATCACTTGCTAGCTTGCTTACACTTTCTAACTTTAATGATTAGTTTGAAAATAATTTAAATTTAATATTTTCAATAATAAATGTGACCAAAGTAATGTTTGTAGTAAAGTTCCCGTTAATTGGTCACACTGAAAATTGCAAAATATTGGCAAATCATTAGAAATTACCTTGCAAAACCTTTTTATTTGCGTGTACAAATAGAAAATGGACGTGGAAGCTGCCGGCAGAGGATGTTGCGGCTGTGGCATTCAAGGATTCGAGGCTTAACATGGCGTAAACACAAAAGCCTCTAAAGGCATCAACTGCGGCATATAAAGTGGCATTACACATAGAGTAGAGGACCAGCAAGCCAAACCAAAAGAAAAAAAAACCATAGCAGAAATAAATACACACACAGAAAATAAACGCAAACATGTCCTTTGGCAGGAAGTGCCGCAAAGACAAAAAGAGATTGTCGAGTGGCATCGTCGACGCATTAAATTGAAGATGATGATGATAATGCGCCAGATAAGTCTGAGGTCTGAGGTCTGGGCCGGAGGTCCATGGGGTCATAGGTAACAGCCAACTTAGCGTCGATAAATGGGAGTCGAGGGTTCGGTCCTTGGTCGTCTGCAACAAGCCATGAAAAGAAGGAAAAACTCTGGTAAAAGCGCCACAGGATAACATCTGCCATTTGCGGCCAGGACGAAAGAAGAGACAATGCCACAGGAGGCAGGGACACGGGTTATGGGGATACGGAGAACAGGAACCGGAGGACATGTGGATGTTGGGTACTATTTACTTGGCATTAAGCAAACTTCAAATAAAAAGGATAACGAGCGCATTGAGAGACACGCAGGCAACTCAAAATGCCACTGGAACTGGCTCAACAATAACAGCGTACTGACAAAAAAAAAAATAACACACAGGAAGAAAAAGGAGCAATCAGAGGGGGCCAATGTGGGGGGGACAAAAAAACAAAAGCTGAGTGACATTCCCCAAGTTGAGGAAATTGTGGATACTTCGGAGGGACTGAGAGACAAAAGGCTGCCATGAAAGGCACGACAATTGCACACAATTTTCATTTATTGTTTGGCTACACATTTGGCCACATTATGTCAGACATGCCCCCGCCCCAGAATCCTTTTTTCCTGCCACCCCTTCCCCTACAAATAATCGTGCAATGCTCTCTCTTCTGCCCAGAAAAACAAAAAGAAAAACTTTAAGAGGAAAATGTCCAAAGGGAGCAGGACACACACTCGCTCGCATAAAAAGAATATCCCGAAAAAAGGAAACCCAAAATGCCGCCTCACATTTTGACGCATCATTTCCATTTCTCTCGATTTTGCGTGTTGAGGTCACTTTGGGTTTTTCTGGCTCACTGTGAAATCGGTTTTCCTTTCCGATTTTCAATGGGTTGGGTTTTCCTTTTTTTTTGGGGGGCCTTGAGGGTTAAGGTTTCGGTTTCGGTTTCAGTTTCAGTTTCTGGTTGAATTTCGGCCTGGGTTTGGGGTTAAGAAGTTGTCTAAGGTTGCATGCGTGCGGTTTCTTCGTGCTGAAGCATGAAATGTTTTCTTTGTTTAACATTTGAGGCGATTGAAATTAGAGATTTATGTAAAGGCAAAGACAACATTCCTCGGGGTTAGCATATATATTTTTTTTGAGAGAGAGCAAAGGAATGCATGCAAGGAAAGGATAAAAATGTTGAGACAAATTTCTGGGAAATTGCGAAGTTTAAAAAATAAGAAAGAAAGTGAAGAGCAGGGATTTAAAATGGTAAGAAACTAATTTGAAGAAATATAATGATAAAAAAATATATGTTTTCTATTTCCAAAGAAATATCTTTAAAGTTTTTAAGTAAATATAATTGATAAAGTGCCTGAGATAAACACAATAACCTTTTAATGATCAATAAAAAAAAGTATTAGCGAGTTGACCTGCCACCGGTATTAAAGGACAATAAATACGAAAATAAATAAACACTCTCCCTTGGCCCTTCGTTAAAAAACAAAAACATCTACCGTCATATATGGCATGGAAAACAACTGAACAAATAGGGAAAAGCATAAAGCCCTCGGAACTTGGGTCTCGGAAAAAGGAAAAACATTTCAATTTCCAGGCAAACGCATATTCCGTCGAACTGTTTTGCTGCGGGCTTCTGTTGAACTCTCTCTTTTCTGTTCGATGATATGCCAAACGACCAAAACAAACTTTGCATTGTTAGTCACGATGATGATGGCGATATATATCTCCTGCCCCCCATAACATCATCATCATCATGGTCATCATCAGGACCTATTGTTGCCATATACGGCGTACGGCGATGATGATGACTCCGATGATGAGGATGATGTCAACAGTGCAAACAGCACGCGTCGCTTGTCGCTTGTTGTTTTCCCAGGGTTAAGAAGAGGGCTTGGGTGGGTTAAGGGGACCGACAATGACTCGGCATTGTTTCAATGGACTGTAAAACGAACTCTACACACCAGATCCAATGATCATTATATGCATACATATGTGCTGCTAATTAAAGTAAATGTTGCGATTCAATGAAACCCGTTCAGAAACTAGCTGGGCAAACTAGGGAAAACACACACACAACCGAAATAATACACACACTCAGAAACACACGCACAGTCACTAGCAGGCAGGCACTCTACACCCGTAAACATGTCAATAATATTCAAAATTGAAATGTCAAAATGCTAATTTTGCACATTTGTTTGACTTTTGCCATACGCAGAGAGGCAGAGGTACACATGGGGAAAATGTTTGGGTATTTAATTGAGCGAACTTTTTATTTATTTGTACACTACTATGAGAGTGTTTTTGCGGGAAAATGTTTTGAAAATAAATTTAAATTTGATGACATGTTTAGAATATGGTATAGCTATGGCAAAAACCTATAAATAACTATTTAACTCTCATCATTAGCATACAAATAAACTAGAACCAGTTGGGAATTTTAAGGGAAACAATTAATGTAAAGATCTTTATAAGCCTTATACATGTAATGTTTATATAAAGTTTTAATTACTGAATATTATTGCTCATAGTGTAAAATTATTTCCTTTTTCATCAAGAGCTTTATCAGTACTAATTTATCTGGTAAAATGTGTTCCTGAATTCATACTTGGGAATTTTAAGGTGCACTCCGCGCCACAACTATTTACATTTGTACGATTTCTTTTCTTCTTTAATTTTCATGATATAATACTTTTTCTCATTGTAAAATTTAATTTAAAATTTTTAAATTTAAAACATATTTTTTCTTCTTCAAATTTAAATTTATATTTAAAAATTTAAAATACATTTTTTCTTCAGTGTCTCAATGCCTCCCTTTTCACTTAACATCTCTTCCTCACCGTTCCTTCCTCGCAAAGAGAGAGTGAGAGAGAGTTGAAGCGAACGAAGAGAATGCAATGCAATTTGCGCAATGTGTGCAAATTTGCACAAGCCGCACCAAAAATGTTATTTACAAAATTTTCGTGCCAAATTTTGACTTTTGCCAGACGCACAACGCACAACGCACAACCAAAAATCCAGGGTGAAAAATAAGGGAAGCGGAATGCACAGAGAATTCATGGAATTTCGTGCAGTCTCCTCTCCTGCTCTTCGACTGCAGTTGCCTGCCGTCCAAATATTTTTCCACTGACTGACTAATGAATTGAGCAATGGGACCCGGAACGAGCCCAACCAATGATGATCAGCTTGCAAATTTAGAGCTTCTCCCCCCCTTAAAAATTTGCCATTTTTGCCAATTTTTTCCCTTAGTACTTTTGAGAGTCAGCTTGTGACGACTGCTGAATGTGGTTGAATGATGGAACTGGAAAAAGGAAAAATATCAAAAAGCCAGCATCATTATGCACATCTCATTTGAGATCAAGCGTCTCGTTATGAGAGGAAAATATAGGAAATAATGATAAAATAGTTATAGAAAAAAAATGGTATAAAAACAGCATCAAAATTCGGAAAAATTATTCAACAAAATAAATACAAATGAAATCTCTCACAATAATATGAAAATTGCGGCAAAAATATATAATAAAATGAAAAAATTTAAATACACTTTTAATGCCCATCAAGTTGATGTTAGTTTATTTATAAAAAAAAATCTAGTGGTGGAATTGTTCTTTATGACACTGCTCACACTGATAAACCCAAAGCGCATTTGGACACAGGATTTTCTATAGAAGTATTTCCAATAGAGCCTTTCAAAAATATAAAAAAGGACAACAACAAGCCCCCTTTTAAGCTTCTAAGCCATGGCCACCAAATACATCTAAGGGATTTCTATCACTAGGAAAAAGTTTACAACAAAAAAAGAGACAAAACAAAACAAAAAAGTTACTACTCGTAGCTAACAAAAAAACTGAATCAGTGATATTTCCGTTTTCAATTGAAAACTATGCAGGGAAACTCAACCAAACAATTGTAGTCAGATTTAGTTGTTTACTTTTTTTTTATATATCTCTTTTTTATAAAACCAGGAAACCACCTCAACCAGCAACTTGATTTGAATCGATTGCGCACATTTTGTCTAAAAATTGGCCCCAGGACTTTGTTCTCTCTTTGTTTCATTCGGTTTCCGTGTAAATTAAATTGTAAATTTAACCAGAAATATGAATTGCTTTTGGGTTTTTCTGTGCGCAATGAGTTCATGAATTGGCGTTTTAATTACATTTTTGCACATTTGCCTCAAACATTTTGTTAGCTAATTAAAAGTTTGATTTCATTTGTTTCTACGAAACTAATTTGGTCAAAAAACCAGAAACAATTCTGTACATTTCCCTGACAGCTGCAATCAAATTTGAAATTATATTTCACTGTCAAGTCTTTGAACCATCACACATTGTTGTTCTTTTCCAGCTGGCGTATAAAGGAAAACGGCAAAATATTTACAGGCATATCAATGTTCACATATAAATTTATTATGCCTGTAAAAGAGTTGCAAACAAGGAATTTTGTTCCAGTTCGGGGCAAGCTGCAGAATGTGGCATAACATTGGGAGTAGTAAAGTTTTTAGGGCACACATGTTGCTTTGGGGCAAGA